>CAUYLG010011911.1:0-262201 GCA_963573385.1 Cacajao melanocephalus
GTTTTCATTAGTTTCAAAGAATTTCTTGATTTCTTCCTTAACTTCATTATTTGCCCAAAAGTCATTCAGGGCAAGTTATTTAATTATTTAATTTCCATGTAATTATGTGGTTTTGAGTGAATTTCTTAATCTTGATTTCTAATTTGATTGCACTATGATCTAAGAGAGTGTTTGTTAAGATTTCAGCTTCTTGCATTTGCTGTGGAGTGTTTTGCTTCTGATTACGTGATCAATTTTAGAATATGTACCATATGGCAAAGAGAACAATGTGACATTCTGATGTTTTTAGGTGCCCAAATCAAAATATAAAAATATCTCATGTTAACAACTTAAACTCACAACTAAACAATCAGAGAAGCAAGAGCAAACAAATCCCAAAGCTAGCAGAGAACAAGAAGTAACTAAAATTACAGCTGACCTAAAGGAGATTGAGACACAAAAAACTATTCAAAAGATCAACAAATCAAGGAACTTTAAAAAAAATTAATAAAATAGAGCACTAGACAAAGAAAAAAAAGAGAGAAGATCTAAATAAACAATGAGAAATGACAAGGGGGATATTATCACTGACCTCATAGAAATACAAACAACCATCTGAGAATATTATGAACATCTCTATGCACGTAAACTAGAAAATTTAGAAGAAATGGATAGATTCAATTCTAGTAAGATCTTAGAGTATCTTGCAATTTTTCTCTGCTTTACTCTCCCTTGTATGAGTGGATCCCTTTTACATTTGATGCTCTTTCATTTCCTGCCAAACCATTATTCCATTAAAATCTTCACTGGTTTCTCCCTTTTCCTAAGCATCTTCACTATCTTAGTAAGGATGCTCTTCTGTTTGATATATAACAAGCCAAACAGAAATGGAAGCTGCCACCAGATATAAATTGTTTATTTCTCTCTGATATTAACTTAACCAAAGCTTCTTCATAGCCACTCTTCCTTTTTAGGCAACACAACATTTTGATTTATATTTTCTCCTGGGATATTCTTGTAGTCAGCATATATGTAAAGGTTTTCTTCATTCTTCTACATCCTATCTACATGTGAAGTTCCTAACATCTAATTTTAAAACATTTTACCTAGGATGATTTTGAGAAAGTTAGTTATAAAACTACAGTTTTAGGACATGCTTTCCCCAAATAAGGTACCTTGAAAGTCATTGTCTGACCTCCCACCTTTCTGTGTGAGAGCCGTCCATAAAAGGATTCTCTGGTCTACTTCACATGACAGTAGGTCATAAGATCATCATGTAACAGGCATCCTGCCCCATACCTGGGGAGACGAAATGTCATATAGAGACACAGAGGAATCTGAACAAACCGGTCTTGCTGAGTTCTTCTCCCATGCCCCAGTTTATTACCATTAGATCATATTTCATTTTGCCCAATTATCTTTCTCCATGACTATCCACTTCTTTTAGCAGATTTAGCACAAAAACACACAGATTTCCCTGGGTCATTTGGGCCTTCGTTTCTAAATCATTATTTATCTAATGTAAAACTTTAGATAAATAAACTCCTTATGCTTTTCTCTTGTTAATGACTTTTGTTACAGGGATGTCAGCCGTGAACCTTTCAAGAGGTGAGAAAAAGATAATACTTATTATCCTCTATGCAAACAAATGATTTATTTAGTTTATATTCTAGTTGATTGTGTATAGCTGTTGTCTTCTGGCTTCCTTGACCTATTAGTTGCTATAAGCATTAGACTCAAACCGTGATTTTTTTTAAAAGATGAATTTGATTATCTTTAACTCATTTCTTCCTTCTTAGTAGCTTGAAAAGGTGAAGTGGGAGGTATGTTTGAGTAATCTCGTTTTAAATCAGACTGATGAAATTATCTACTCTGTAAATCTCCTTGAAAACAAGGTCATTATTGTAACAAGGAAACTCTATCTTCCCTGAAGTTTGTTAAGAATTATAGCTAAAGGATTCCTTTTCCATGAAGCATAATTTATACTACACATGATCTGTGCTGAGACTTAGTACACACCTCTGTGTGATAAATTATTTCCTCCTTTATCTTGTGCACTATGTGCTGCCTCCACTTTTAAGTTTTATTCAGTAAATTCTATTTCATGTTGAAAAATATGTCTCCAGTATTGTGACTGTGCCTCCATTTTGAATAAACTATGTATTTTTTTACCTTTATAAAGGAGCAGGAGTTCACTCCAGTTCTGGACTTCAAGAAATAGCGTTTATTTTAGTCCACCATCTCACATGAATTACTTGAAGCCCCAATACCCTTCAGAATTCAAAATCTTGATTACCATGTTTTGCTTTTTTTAAAAATATTTGTACATATTTTATTGTACTTTAGATTCCGGGGAACATGTGCAGATCATGCAGAATTGTTTCATAGGTACTTACATGGCAATGTGGTTTGCTGCCTCCATTCCCCTGTCACCTCTAGGTGGCATTTTTCCCCATGTTATCCCTCCCCTACCTCCCTATCCCCTGCTGTACCTCCCTTAGCCCCCCCAACAGACCCCAGTGTGTGATGCTTTCCTCCCTGCGTCCACTTGTTCTCATTATTCAACACCCACTTATGAGTGAGAACATGAGATATTTGGTTTTCTGTTCTTGTGTGAGTTTGCTGACAATGATGGTTTTCCAAATTCTTCCATGTCCCTACAAAGAACATGAACTCATCCTTTTTTATGGCTGTGTAGTATTCCATGGTGTATATGTGCCACATTTCCTTTGTCCAGTCTATCATTGGTAGGCATTTGGGTTGGTTCCAGGTCTTTACTATTGTAAACAGTGCCACAATTAACATACATGTGCATATGTCTTTATGAGAGAACAATTTATAATCCTTTGGGTATATACCCTGTAATGGGATTGCTGGGTCAAATGGAATTTCTATTTATAGATCCTTGAGGAATCACCACACTGTCTTCCACAATGGTTGAACTAATTTATACTCCTACAGTGTAAAAGTGTTCCTTTTTCTCCACATCCTCTCCAGCATCTGTTGTTTCCTGATTTTTTAATGATCGCCCTTCTAACTGGCATGAGATGGTATCTCAGTGTGGTTTTGATCTGCATTTCTCTGATGACTAGTGGTGATGAACATTTTTTCATATGTTTATTGGCCTCGTATATGTCTTCTTTTGAAAAGTGTCTGTTCATATCTTTTGCCTGCTTTTGAATGGGTTTTTTTTTTTTTTTTTTTGTAAATCTGCTTTAGTTCTTTGTAGATTTTGAATATTAGGCCTTTGTCAGATGGGTAGAATGCAAAAATTTTTTCCCATTCTGTTGGTTGCCAGTTCACTTTAATGACTGTTTCTTTTGCTGTGGAGAAACTCTTAAGTTTAATTAGATCCCATTTGTCTATTTTGGCTTTTGTTGCCATTGCTTTTGGTGTTTTAGTTATGAAATCCTTGCCTATGCCTATGTCCTGAATGGTTTTGCCTAGATTTTCTCCCAGGATTTTTATGGTGTCAGGTTTTATTTTTAAATATTTAATCCATCTGGAGTTAATTTTTGTGTAAGGTGTAAGGAAGGGGTCTAGTTTCTGCTTTCTGTGGATGATTAGCCAGTTTTCCCAACACCATTTATTAAATAGGGAATTCTTTCTTCATTGCTTGTTTTTGTGAGGTTTGTCAAACAGATCAGATGGTTGTAGATGTGTGACGTTTCTTCTGAGGCCTCTGTTCTGTTCCATTGGTCTATATCTCTGTTTTGGTACCAGTATCATGCTGTTTTGATTACTGTTGCCTTGTAGTATAGTTTGAAGTCAGGCAGTATTGATGCCTCCAGCTTTGTTCTTTTTGCTTAGAATTGACTTTGCTATGTGGGCTCTCTTGTGGTTCCATATGAAGTTTAAGGTGGTTTTTTCCAGTTCTGTGAAGAAGGTCAATGGTAGCTTGATGGGGATAGCGTTGAATCTGTGAATTACTCTGGGCGGTATGGCCATTTTCATGATAGTGATTCTTCCTAACCACGAGCATGGAATGTTTCTCCATCTGTTTGTGTCCTCTCTTATTTCGTTGAGCAGTGGTTTGTAGTTCTCCTTGAAGAGATCCTTTACGTTCCTTGTTAGTTGTATTCCTTGGTATTGTATTCTCTTTGTAGCAATTGTGAATGGCAGTCCATTCTTGATTTGGCTCTCTTTAAGTCTGCTATTGCTGTATAGGAATGTTTGTGATTTCTGCACATTGATTTTGTAACCTGAGACTTTGCTGAAGTTGCTCATCAGTTTAAGGAGATTTTGGGTTGAGACAATGGGGCCTTCTAAGTATACAATCTTGTCATCTGCAAATAGAGACAATTTGTCTAGAACTTCCAATACTCCGTAAACAGAACCAAAGACAAAAACCACATGATTATCTCAATAGATGCAGAGAAGGCCCTTGACAAAATTCAACAGCCCTTTATACTAAAAACCCTCAATGAACTAGGTATTGATGGACGGTATCTCAAAATAATAAAAACTATTTATGACAAAGCCACAGCCAATATCATACTGAATAGCAAAAACTGGAAGCATTCCCTTTGAAATCTGGCTCTAGACAAGGATGCCCTCTCTCACCACTTCTATTCAATATAGCATTGGAAGTTCTAGCCAGAGCAATCAGGCAAGAAAAAGAAATAAAGGGTATTCAGTTAGGAAGGGAGGAAGTCAAATTGTCTCTATTTGCAGACAACATGATGGTATATTTAGAAGACCCCACAGTCTCAGCCCAAAATCTCCTGAAACTGATAAGCAACTTCAGCAAAGTCTCAGGATACAAAATCAATGTGCAGAAATCACAAACATTCCTATACACCAATAGCAGACTTAAAGAGAGCCAAATCAAGAACGAATTGCCATTCACAATTGCTACAAAGAGAATAAAATACCTAGGAATACAATTAACAAAGAATGTAAAGGACTTCAAGAACTACAAACCACTGCTCAATGAAATAAGAGAGGACACAAACAGATGGAGAAACATTCCATGCTCATGGTTAGGAAGAATCAATATCATGAAAATGGCCATACTGCCCAAAGTAATTTATAGATTCAATGCTATCCTCATCAAGCTACCAATGACCTTCTACACAGAACTGGAAAAACCACCTTAAACTTCATATGGAACCACAAGAGAGCCCACATAGCGAAGTCAATTCTAAGCAAAAAGAACAAAGCTGGAGGCATCAACACTACCTGACTTCAAATTATACTACAAGGCTACGGTAATCAAAACAGGATGATACTGGTACCAAAACAGAGATATAGACCAATGGAACAGAACAGAGGCCTCAGAAGCAACGCCACACATCTACAACCATCTGATCTTTGACAAACCTCACAAAAACAAGCAATGGGGAAAGGATTCCCTGTTTAATAAATGGTATTGTAGAGACATGGATGAATCTAGAAACCAACATTCTTAGCAAACTGATACAAGAACAGAAAACTAAACATCACATGTTTTCACTCATAGGTGGGTGACAAACAATGTGAACACTTGGGCACAGGGAAGGGAACAACACTCACTGGGGTAGGTGGGGGGGTTGAGAGGAAGTGAGGGGAGGGACAGTGGGGGGCGGGGAGGATGGTGAGGGATAACACTGGGAGAAATGCCTCATGTAGGCGACGGGGTCGGGGGAGACAGCAAACCACTATGTACCTATGCAATAATCCTGCAGGATGCAGGATGCAGGATGTGCACATGTACCTCAGAGCCCAAAGTACAAAAAAAAAAAAAGAAAGAAAAGAAAATCATAAGGAAGAAGAGGAGGAGAAGGGGTTGGTCTTGTTGTCTCAGGGGTGGCAGAGGTGGAAGAAAAATCCACATGTGAGTGATGTAGTTCAAGCCCATGTTGTTCAAGAGTCATGTGGACATTAATCAATGGCCACCAGAGTCCAGCAAAGCAATTCCAATGGAAAATATGACCTCACAGTGCTGAATCCTGCACCCTTAGATGGAAGCATACAAGTGTAGGATTGCTCCAGTTTTGTCTTAGAAACATAGGGTTGCACAAACATGGGTACTGCCACCCAAACAAATCCACTGCTTCAGACACCACGAGCATGTGCAGTTTCACACTAAGTGTCTAATAGCCACGGTATAGATGCACGTTGGCTGACTTCTGCACAGGAGTAGCTGAGGGAAGCCACAGGATGACAAGCATAGATGTAGCTGGGTCCATGTCAAAGTGCGGCTGGGCTTCATGTGAAGAGGAGGCCTTAGTGGGTGAGTCCAGACCCCCCACCCCCCTTCAACCACAGCAAGCCTGCCATTTCTGTTTCCAGCTGAGAATGGACATCATCCTGTCGTTACAACACGCAAGGCCTCTGTCCAGGGCTTTAGAAGTATTCATTCAGTGCTTACAGCAATCCTATGAGATAGACACAGTTATTCTTCTCATTTTAAAACTGAAAAAGTTAAATCCTAGAGAACTTTTGAAATGTGCTTTCCAGAACAAGCACAGTGGCGGACCTGGGCTATGAACCCAAGACATTTATACATAGAATGCTTTTCAATTTCCAATGGGCAAAACTCTTTCTTTGATGCCATTTAATACCTTATTATGTTAAATTCTCTAGCCAGAAACCACAGATAAGGGCTTGTCCAAACAATTTCTCCACTTGGCCTTTTAAAACAAATAAATAAAGAGAGATGGTAAATTCATGTTGAATATTATAACATGGCCTACAGAAGACTTAATTTGAAAAGACATTAATGCCATGTTTTAGCATAAAATGATACATATTTTAGACAATTGCATGGAATTTGTAGAGTGGCACTGGAGATAGGATAGAGCAGTGGTTCTCAAGCAAGGGACAGATTCAGCCCTCCATGGGATACGTGGCAATGTCTGGAGGCATTTTGGGTTGCCACGACTGAGGAGAGGGTGCCACTGGCACATGGTGCGTAGAGGTCAGGGATGCTGTTAAGCATCCTACTATGCTCAGCACAGCCCCCACAACACAGAGGAATCCAGTCCAAACGTCAACTATGTTAAGATGTAGATGGGTCAGTCTGTAGGTATGAAAGTATGGAGATCAATTGATGAATGGACGGATGGAAAGAGAGATGGACAAGAATATGCCCCAGAAGTTACTTTTGAGGCAAAGGCTCATTTAAGGTATTACAGCTGTTCTAGTTTTGGTGTGGCCTTGTCATGGGGCTTCTGGTCAAATCATTCGAACTTGATATGCCTTTCTAAGCATATCAGTTTTATCAGTCCTGTTTAGGAGTAACTTGTCAGTGTATTGAAGACTGATAGGAAATCTTACAGACACAGCAAGGAATCATCATCATTCAACATACAAGAATAAGGAGAAAAAAATATAGAATATTGTTTCAAGGTTCTAAAACTATTCAGTGAGAAAAAGAATGACATCATTTATGGAAATAAAGGCACTGGAAAAGGAACCCAAATGTGTGGGGAAAAGGGCCCAATTGTGTTACACAGCGTTGGACATGCTGAGTTTGAAATGGCTGTGATGCACCCACGCTAAGGTAGTTGGAGAGCCATCAGAATGCAGAGCTGGACACAGAATAGATCTGGAGATGAGCATTTGGTTTTAAAGTCATGGCTCAAACCTGAAGACAAAGATTGTTTCCTAAGAGCAAGAAAGTGGTCACACTCAAATGACAACACTGACAGGGCACTGGGCTTCGGAGAGCACCTCAGGGAAAGCTGGGAGAAAGAGTAGTCTGCAAAGAGGTGGAGGAGGACCAGGAACGGCATGAGGGGCCTGGGAAGAGAGAGTTTACAGACAAGGTGTCGTCGTCAGAAGTAAGTGCCGGGAGAGCCAGACAAAAATCACCATGGTTAAGGTCATCATG
Source organism: Cacajao melanocephalus (assembly GCA_963573385.1). Classification (NCBI taxonomy): domain Eukaryota; kingdom Metazoa; phylum Chordata; class Mammalia; order Primates; family Pitheciidae; genus Cacajao; species Cacajao melanocephalus. Next base: position 7,796 of record CAUYLG010011911.1, read on the forward strand.
ATTTGCAAAATGACCGGCAGCCTTCATACTTGCACATATGCAGAGAATTGGAAGTAGATCTTAGAATAAAGTGAAGACACTCTAGGCAGACCACTTGTTTGAGAAGTAGAAGATTAAGAAGAACAGACTTGGGGAATATCTAGGCATGGGCTGGTTAAGCAAAGATGTTTTTCCCTACAATGAGAGCTATTTAAATATGTTCTGGGGAAAAAAAAAGATGGGAGGAATAGTTAATAAAGAAAAAGTAATGATAACAGAATCAATTGCTCTTTATGAATAGAAGGAAAAAAGAAAGAATGGTTATAACCATTTGAAATGCTCAAGTAACAAGGAAAATTTCATTTTACCAATGTGCCTTAGCCAAGAAATATCAAATACTTAAATTTATTTTCTAACCTGCCTGTAACAATCAGAGTCAAATTTGCATCTATTTCTAATTGAAAAAACAAAACGCTACGAAGCTAACCAGATAGCACCAAAGAAAGCTCTGTTCGTTTGCCTTGTATCAACATCTGTAGAAGCTGCTCCTACTTTCGTAGTCAGATTAGATTTTACAGCTTCCAGGAGAAACTTACACAAGATGTTTGGCACAAACTTGCCAATCAATGCTTATATTTTAAAAACAAGAGTAATGTATTAGCTTAGTCAATTTGTTTTTATGCCAAAGGGAAAAATGGTAACATTGACCTGAAATGGTTCCAGTGACTACTAATTCGTATAAAAGAAAAGTGATGCAATTCAGAGTTATAATGACTATTAGTGATAAGACTAGCAGAGTCACTTGCCTGCTGTTTGGCAAGGCCTGGTCCTGAGTCCAATCACATAAACATCCTTTGTAAAACTTGTTGCAGAGTGAGGAAACCAAAATCCAACCACTGTAATTGCAGAAGTGTTTTCCACATTTTTAACAAAATCCAGAAATCTGGGTCAAAGATGATCACTGTCCAAATTTATTCTGTCTACCTGAAATAAAACTTTGTATCTAACAACTTATTTATATTCACCTTGTTCCAAAAAAAATTTAGCAGGAAATTTATTTTCTTTGTAAATATACAGCCTGTCTCAAAATTCATAGCATAAAATATGACTGAAACATGAGTAGGCATGGCATAAATAAAGAACATTTAAATTTTCAAAGGCACCGCCTCCTTTACAAAGAAGCAGCTGTGGAAGGGAGAATTCATATCTGAGAGCAAGACCCTGGTGATCAACTTTTCCAATCACCACCCCCCAATTTGTACAAGATTAGCAATCTGAGGCCAATACTGGTGAAGTGACTTGCCTAAAATATCCCTTTAACTCCGATTTTATTTTCTTTTGATTTTTTAAATTTATTTTTATTTTCGTTTTTGTGGGTACATTGTAGGTATAGATATTAATGGGGTACATGAGATGTTTGATACAGGTAGCACTGTGAAATAAGCACATCATGAAGAATGGGGTATTTATCCCCTCAAGCATTTATCAACTGAGTTGCAAACAATCCAATTCTGCTCTTTAACTCTGATTTTATAAAGAACTGAGACCACAGTCGTTTCATCTTCAATAGAATTTTCTTTCCACGTGAGAGTTATGTTTATGAGTTGCACACATTTTGTTAATAATAATGATCACATTAAATCTTGGTTTTGTTGCTCCTGTTTGTCCAAAGTCATTTTGGGGGATTGTTATACTTTCGTAGTAATAATCAAAACTCTTGATTTCTCTCATGTGATCACCAGAGTAGGAGCGAGCTCATTTCTCGAACTCACCCCTGTGAATGGGTGTGGAGAGCAGAGCGTTCTGGTTCCCGAGTACTCCGGTGGAAGCCGGGCTGGAGATGACAGACAGCAGCTAGTAAGCCCCTTCCCAAGTGCCTGCAGAGCACAGTGAGGTGGGAATGCAGGCATGCAGGGCTCCATTCAGTTGAAATCCCAAGCACACTGGTCATCATATAGAATCGGAAGGAGACGGTGTGTGGAGAGTGACACCAACCACAGCGGTCAGCATAGGCCCAACGAGGAGACTTCTCAGTCCTACATGGGCTCTTTACTGAGCCTAGATATCAGGCAACTCAGGGAGGACTCCACCAGGAAAGTCTCAGGGCAAAGGGAGTGGCACGCTGTCCCTTTACAGAGGCCTGGCAGTTTTCCACGGTGCCATGAGAGCCATCAGCGGCACATGCTTCTGCACTACGCAACACCACCTGAATCAGCTACATAGAAACCTGGCCCAGCACCCTCAAGACACCCAACACGCAGAGCTCTGAATGCCACGGACAGATGACGTCACCTAAAAATAATCCCCTAAAAACACAGACATTTTATTTCCTTTCATCCAAGTTTCTCCTCTTTGAGGCTTGAATATCAAATGACAATGACTTCCAACACATAGAATGACCTTCTCTTTTTTTTTGTTCAGCCAAGTAATGAAAAGATGAATGGTGTTCTTCACTCTATTGAAATTGTCTTAACATCTTAGAAAAATTATAAAACAACCTCTGTTAAAGTGACTACTAGCAATTCCTCTAAGACTGGCCTCTGTCCAGCAATTGTACTACACTGGGTGTTTGGCAAGAATCTGCCATGCAGAAAACGGTTCTTTAAAAAAAAAAAAATGCAAGCCTAAAAATATGCAAATCACACTGGATTTAAACTTTTAGACCTCTGACATTTAATAACAGAGAAATAAGTTATGTCTTTCCAATCTGATGCTCCTCTTTACTAGATTTTAGCCCTTAATACAGATCATTTTTTCTTAAAGAAAGGGCAGCATTGGGAAAGAAAGGAAGTTGAACATGCTGAATTATCAACTACATTTAACCCCAAACCTCTTCCTGGGTTCAAGAAAATGTATTAACTTGAATGATACCAATTATATCAGTACTTCACTGATAGACCTATACAGTAAAGATATTTTGATGAATGTTATGATCACTTTATAAACTGCAGTCAAGCAAATGGTTACTTCCAAAGCAGCATTTCCAAATTGTGTCAGAAGGAAAGCTAGAGATGTTTACAGGTGCTTAGAGGGAAACGAGGTTCTCGCAGTCAGATGGCACATTCTGTCTGTTATTCTTCTTCTCGGCGATTTCTAAGATGCATTAATGTATCAAGGGACGATTTGACCACAGAACCCCACTTCCCTGAAATTTTTCCCAAGATGCCAGTGGGCCTTGGGTTCCCTGGACCCCAGTTGTGAAGCATTATTTTGAAGTCTCTAGAACATTTCACTTGTAAGTGGTTTAAAGGGTCCACTTGTGCTTTGTTTTCACTAGTGGTTTACTTGATAAAGTATTTCCTCATAGATAATCCTAAACAAAACTTTTGCCCACGTCTTTTGCCCAAACCAAGGACATACACAACAAGCCACCACAGAAATGGTAGGAAATCCTCCCACCCACACCACAGTGGCACATTTATCTCCATATACATAACAGCCTTTTTTACCTGCCCATCCCCAACCAAGACACAGCAAAACACCCACACCTGGTCACTGGCAAGACCTTGCACTTTCTGAAGCTTGACTGGATGCTTTCTCCCCTTCTTCACTCCTTCCTCATTCTCTACACCTCAACACCACCTCCTTCTTCTGCTTGAAACTAGCTGGACCATGCCTGCTCACCTCCCTGGTCGAGTCTGCTTTCAAGAAGAATCTAACATAGAAATCTCACCATGACTCAACTGTCCAATGAAGCTTTAAATGTTTTCTGTCCTAATGGTATTTGCTTTTTAAGAGGAACAATTACAACAATTCCTAGTTAAAGACTACAGAGATTTATTATTATTATTTTCTAGCAATGAGAACTTGCTGTGTTGCCCAGGCTGGTCTCAAACTCCTGGGTTCAAGTGATCCTCTTACCTCAGCATCTCAAAGCACTGGAATTACAGGAGTGAGCCACTGTGCCTGGTCCAAGAATTCAGAGACTTTAAGCTAAATGGAACATTAGGGATGATCTAATATGACACCAGATGATACTGAGGACCAGAGGGCTAAAGCTGTTGGACCAAGATCACATGACTCAATAGAGGCAGCATCAGACACACATCAAATACTCTAAAATCTCAGGCCAGTTTACCAGACTTTAGGACACCCTCCTCCTACCTATTTTAGAGAAAAAGAGGAATTCCTGAATGCCCCCGTCCCGCCTAAGTTTAATACTGACCCCAAAAGGCTCCATGACAGTGTGACTGTCAGGATGGTTGAAATTGAAGCCCTTGGCTCAGTTTTTCTCTTTGTATGTCTGAGGGGCAAGGACAGAAATTCTAGACCCCACATGTATCTGACAAGCACCAGCTCTGTCCCTGTCACTCTTCCAGACACCTGGGAGATGTTGTAACGAACAGAGATGGAGTCCCTGTGCGGCGGACCTGACACTCTAGTGAGGATGGCGTGTGGGTAGCAAGGTCACACAGAAACTTTGGCATGCAAACCTAGGACTCAAGGGAGAAAGAACAGTGTGGGAATCAGCAGAGGAGGGCATTTAACCCATAGGATGTAAGTTTCCAGGGAGAAAAGGAAGATAAAGCAGAGACCAGGGCCTAAGCCTGTGTCCAGGAGCTCAAGCTTGAACGATGGGGAAAAGGAAGGGGAATCAGGAAAGGAGACTGGCAGGAAGCTACCCCGAGGCAAAAATAAAATTAAACTAAAATAAAAGCAAATGACAAGAACAAACCAAGTTCGGAAGCCAAGCAAGGAAGAGGGAGTGACCCATCCTCACGATATCAATTACCATCCAGCCAGGCGTAGGATGGGAACTAGGGATTGACATTTCATCTGTTCACGGGAAACTCACTGGTGAATATGGTAAGAACGGAGGAAGCAGAAATTGTCTAGAGAACTGTTTTACAGAGTCTTGCTGTGAAAAGAAAAACAGAAATAAAGTGGTAACTGGCATGGAAGGTGGGCCAAGGGAGGGCTTTTCCTATGTTCATGTGCTGTTTGAGAAGATCTAAAAGAGGAGGTGAAACCAGAGCTGCAGCAAGAGGGCAGAATGGACACCCGGCACACAGCAGGAGGGAGCCTCCTGCCAGAGAAGCAGAGGCAGCTCACCCAACAAGGAGGGGTGTCTGTACTCCATGCAGATGCAGGGATGAGCTGGCTCTGTGTCCACAGCTTCTGTTCTCTCAGTCAAATAAGAAACCAGATCATCAGCCAGGAGTGGGGATGAGGAGGGACTCTGTCATTGAAGTGGGGAAACAGCATGAGGCAGATGTCCCAGAAGCGCCCACTTAAAAGCCTTGGGTATAACTTGGAGTAGAGCTGTCTCCCAGGTGGATGAGGGGGTAGGGCAGGGAAAGCTTGAGGCTAAGCTAAGCTCCGGGTTTTCCCAGGATCCTTGAGGGTACCTGCAAAGGCATGCCGAGAGTGTGGCACCTTGCATTCTAAGCTGCGTGGGTGTGGGGTTGTCGGTGTGTGGGAGTCAGGAGGAGCGGGGCAGTAAGCAGGTTGCCAGGGTGGGCATCGGGGCCCGGAATGGGCGATGATGAAATCACTAGTGATGGCATGTCTAAGGAGTCACCGTGCAAAGCAAGGACCGAAAGGTGGTGGGTAGAAACGCCTATAAGTGCATCATCATCCATGTGTGGAGAGGTCTGCAGGTCAGAGAACTACTCAGATAGACTTGCAGTTGCCAGGAATGATGCCAGGGGAAGAGGTGAAAAAGCCGATGATGGGAGTGACTGGAAGGGGAGCCAGGCCTTTGGTAGGAAACTGTGGGGAATGGTAACACTCGCTACAGGAGAATGGTATAGCCTGAGGGGGGTGCAAATCCAGGATTTTTTCAGGGCAAACAGGGAAAATGGTGGGGAAACTTCTAGAAAGAGCAGGTGAGCATCTAATTCCAGCTCTAGAAACGAAGGTCCTAGGGTTTGGGGGAAAAGGTATTGTATGGTAAGCAAGGTCCCCATGGGCCTTCCAGGTTGCAAGTGGAGTAAAATTAAATAATAATGGAGCCAGTGGTTTTAGAGGAAAGGGATGTTTCGCACTTGAATACCCCAGGGTTTCTCAAGCTCTGTGCTATTGACATGGGGGGCCACATATGTGTATGTTGAAGGCTGCCCTGTGCATTGTAGGATATTTAGCAGCATCCCAGGCCTCAACCCACTAATGTCAGTAGCATTTCCTACTGACTGTGACAACAAAAAGGGCTCCAGATATTGCCAAATGTCCCCAGGGGCAACATCACCCTAGTTGGGCATCTCGGACTGGCCCGAACAACCATGATGCTGTTCCTCTTTACCATGGGAAGTGTCCCGTGGGAGAAGCAATAACAACTCCTATGAAGGACGAGGTTCTCCTTGAAACAAACATCAAAGTGGGGGCCAATAGTATTCCTGTTTCAGTAGCAACCTAAAGAAAGTTGCATAAGGAAATCACTGTCCCTGGCCTGAACGCTGGTACAATTGGCTTACTGTAGACCTTACTAGTCTATGCAGTATTTACAGCTAAAACTTCCAGGATACAAAATTTAGGCCCTAGAAATGAATATATAGGCCTCTAAGGAGTTCTATCAAAAACCTGCCACCAGATTTCCTGAAAAGAGCTAGCCTTATCATGAAACTTACTCTGTAGATTTGCACGGGGCAATGTGCCTCACTATCACAGCTGTGCACTTGGGTGAATAAATGACAATAGAACAAGCACACAGATCTTTGCAAACAGCATGCACCTGGGCCCCGGCTGGCAGAGCGCCTGAGGGTTGCACCACCTGCAATATCATCATTGTGTAACGCAGTCCTCCCTCTGTCAGCACACCAGCACAATCTGGAATCACTGATTTCCAAATCACGATGTAGTCACACTGTCATCTATGTGTTTAAAAAAGGAGAAGCCACATACATACAAACACGATCACGCGCCGTTTCCTTGAAGTCACCAGAACGGCAACGTCTAGAACAAATAACCTCCTCTGGGAAGGTTCATTTCTCCAAAGTTAACCATTGATGGGCTGGCGTGATCCCTTCACACATGGGTCGCCAGAACTCAGAGCCCAGAACTGAAACCCATCAAGGGTTTGTCAAGGAGATAGTACTCCTCAGCACCTGCTCAGAAAGGACAGATTTCCTGGAGCGCTACAGGCTAGCAAGGTAAACTTACGAGTGGGTGGACGGAGAAACAGCACTTCTGCCCTTCTTAATGGCTAGAGTTAATTCTATCCTCAGATTTCGTTTCAACTCACTTCCAGCACTGAGGACCAAAGCCTGCAAACACCATTATTGAGTGGACTTAGATATTCAGCAAATGCATCCTTTCCCTGTCTCACACCTTTACCTGCTGGCAAGTTGGATGGTCATTGGGACCCAGCTCCTTCCGAGGTTGAGCAATAGAAAAAAAGGCTCCAAAACCAGTGGTCTCCTGCCTAGTTAACGAACCACTCTTCAAAGAGGTGTATGGGAAGCAAGCTTGTATGCTGAAGCAATGCCTCAGATGATCTGTGACCTCTGCGTAGCTTGTCCTCCACCTCCCCAGTATGACAGCTGGCTAATGGTTTTCTAAATATTTCCAGCCTGGAATTCCCCAACTTTCTCAAGGATAGTAGCGCCCCAGAGGCAACAATTGTGGGCACTGAGCAGAATTTTGCGTCATCTCTCACTGAAGTTTCAAGAGACATGTTTTATCCTGGTGTGCCCACCACTGATGCCTAACCAAACTCTTCACTGCCTCACAGGGCTCGCAGGGCAGAAGAGCATGCCCCCTCCACCTCAGCCAATTCTCCTCACTCCCGAGCACCTCGTCCTCTCTTCCTTTCTTTCCCTTTGTGAGACCCAAGAGGTTGGAATGGTGAAAATGTTTTCTATGCAAAACAATTCTGAGCAGAAAGACAACCTTTTCCTCTGAAGCTGTCATTGATCTGAGGGAGGCTAACGTCATCGGAAAGCAATGGGTTCCGATTTGTCACCAGATTACAAGCAGGGGTGTTGCTCCTTTCACCACTTTAGTCGGTTTAGCAGTTTATCAACACATGTTTATTGCCACCTGCTATGACTCTAGCTCTGTGCTGTGGATTTCAGGTGGCAAAATACATGGAAGACTGATTCTTTCAATAAGATGGACCGCCCACTGAGTGCCAAACACACAAAGACTAGTCAGACTCAACCCCTGAAGACGAGGAGCTCACGTATGTAGACTGGGGTTTCCCAGCCTGGGCTATGTTGGCACCTGGGGCCAGATGGGCCTGTGTGTGGGGCTGTCCTGTGCGTAGTAAGATGTCTGCGGCATCCCTTACATGCACCCACTGGAGCACGGCACCCACCTCTCCCCAAGTTGTGACAACCAAAAGTGTCTACAGATGTCGCCAAACATTTTCTGAAGAACAAAATTGCTGCTCTCCCTCGCACTGAGAAACACTGATATAGACAAATATGTACAATATAGTGTAATACGTATAGTAGTAGAGTTATACACAAACTATGGTTGCTGCACAAAAGAGAGTCTAAACATCTTTGCCTAGGAAGGGATCAGAGGAGGGGAGACTTGAACAGAGCCTTGAAGAAAAGAGTGGGAACTCAAGGGGTAGACAAGAAAGGCCAGGGGTGACGTCAGGGGAACAGTGGTGCACAGAAAAGCGAGAAGACCCAAAACTGCAGGAAACTGCATGCTCTTCAGCAAGATCCAAGCTGAGAGCCTGAGACGAGGTGAGTGTGAGAGGGAGCCAGGAGGGAAGCGGCAGCCAGGGCACTGAGGCCTCTGCACCCACCGAAAAGGGATCGGCCTCTCTTTGTAAAAGATGGACACACAGGATGTCTTCATCAGGAGCCTGACATGAAGAATCTTTTTTACTTTTTCATTTCACTTGCTCTAAGGAAAACTGAAATCCAGCATGAAAAAAAAAAAAAAGACACACAGGACATATTACCAAACATGTACCCACATCTTTTACACATACAATAAAGAGAACAGGGTGGGATAGTCACTCCTGGTGTCTATAAAAAATGTGCAATTCTTCTTAGGAATAATATTGCTGTCTGTATTATTGTTTTAAACAAAGGAATCTCTAATTTCTTCATGGAACACTAACCAGGCTGGGAATCTTTCCAAGTCGGGCAATGGGTCTGGCTCATCTCTATGCCCCACCAGCTGGTAGGGAGCCTGGCACATTGCAGAGACTTGGTGAGTATTATGGGATGAATGATGTTCCAGACCAGGGGTCAACGGACTTTTTCATAAAGGGCCAGAAGATAGCAAATACTTTTGCCTTTGTAGATCAGGTGGTCTCTGCCCCACCCACTCAGCCGTGCCCTACTAGTGCAAATGCAGCCACAGTCTATGTCTAAACGAATGAGCATGGCCATGCTCCAATAGAACTTTTATTTACAAAAGGAGGAAGCAGGCTGCATTCGGCCAGAAGATTATAGTTTGCCGGCTTCTGTTGCAGACAAATGTGTTCTCAATGAGTTAAAGAGGGGACGTTATTCCAAATCTTTATCCCAAAGTAAACATCCCCAACAAACACAGGGAAGACAACCTCTTGGTCCTAAGTTCACATTACTTATCTGCTCTTACAGATAGAGGTACTCACTTGCTCTAATAAACTCAAAGTAATAGAGTGCTAGAAACAGAAGAGGGCTAAGTTAACCCCTTCCTTTTACTGCTAAGGAAACTAAATCCCCATAATCTAGAGGGCCTTGCCCAAAATTCTGTGGCTGTCTTCCTCTGATATCACAAATCTGGAGAAGAAAACTTAAACGCATTGCTTCTAGATGCAAAATTCCCTGTTCATGCACTGCCTCAGTCTTGTGGGAAGTGAGCCACCCTCCAGCCTTTCACCACGGAAGGGAGATACTCCAGGATTGGAAATGAGACATTCACTGAGCTATGCTCAGGTGGGCTGTTTGGCAATACAGTCCTATGTTGCATCACATCCAGCTGGGTTGCGGAGCTGGCAGTGTCCACATTGGCTATATCAAGGGAAGAACTTAACACCGAAGCCAGAGCTGTTCCAGGGTTCCAAAAGATGCCAGAGGAAACGGAATTCACAGCATTTGATTTAGCAGTGAACACAAAGCACGTAATAATCACTTGAACCTGGATTCACTGATGAGGAGGGCTTGAACACCAAGGTCTTGACAGTGGTACTCCTTTCAATAACATTGTATCCAAACACCAGCTGGGAGATCTTTAAAGATCTGCTTCCTGTTGATCTGGGGGAGATTTCCCAAAGTACTATAATTTGGTCCCCAGCACACAGCAAACTTTGTAACTCTATACAAGTTACGAGATTGTCTGAATCTCTGAGGCACTTAAAGCTTTCCACAGGAGTCAAGATCAGGCACCTGTATTTCCTCTGTTTTACCAATGAAAAGGCCAGGGCAATGGGAGCTCACACAATTGCTTCCCCAGGTCCTCCCTGGGCCCCCTACTTCTTTCCTCCCTGAGCCTGTCACTGCATGAATTAGGGACATGTTATAGTTGGAGAAATGTGTGTGTGTGTGTGTGTGTGTGTGTGTGTGTGTTTTTAATCAATTTCATTTTGTTTTCATCTTGAGGTGCTTCCTGTTCCAAGATTCTAAAATAACTAAACAGACATGAAAAATTACAGAAAAGGCATTTCCAATGGAAAACATAGTAGGATTGTAGGAATGTGGTGTCAAAATGGTTTTTGAAACAGTTCTGGAGTCAGGAAGCCAGAGGTAGAAAGTGCCAGCAAGGTAAAACCCCAGGCGCATTGTACAACAGAACAATAGAAGGCGATTTCTTCCTGCTTCCTATCAACAGCACTTGATTCGCTGATGCAAACCACCCTCTCCTTAATGCCTTGGTTAGCAAACCAACACGCCCATCTTACATAAACTGCTTTACTCAAACCTACACACCCCAAATTTATACTCGAGTGAGAGATTCTCCTTAGATGTTTAGAACAAGTCAACACAATTATCCACATTTTGACTGAAAAGACTTTTCATGCTCAGATGACTTCTTCAAAATGGGATGGAAGAAATACTATAAAAGACTGCTTGTGGCATTTGAATGCTGGAGGCTGCCTGGCTACATTAGGACAGATACACCGATTTTTTTGAAAGTGCTAGCTAAATTATTAATTAATTTGGCCCCAAGAGATTTACAACTGTATTTTATTTTATTTTTTATTTTATTTTATTTTTTGAGATGCAGTCTCGCTCTGTCACCAAGGATGGAGTGCAGTGGTGCAATCTCGGTTCACTGCAATCTCCGTCTCCCGGGTTCAAGTGATTCTCCTGCCTCAGCCTCCCTAGCTGGGACTACAGGAGCCTACCACTACCCCTGGCTAACTTTTTGTACTTTTAGTATAGACAGGGTTTCACCGTGTTAGCCAGAATGGTCTTGAACTCCTGACCTCGTGGTCCGTCTGCCTCAGCCTCCCAAAGTGCTGGGATTACATTTCCTAGAATCACAGAATGCTGTGGCCACCTCTTTCCTGCCCACTGCCCCTCCTTGTGCACTGATGATTGATTGAACTATGTCTGGGCTTCACTGGGTGCTGGGTACCTCCCTCCCTTCCCTGGTTCCTCTGTAGCTTGTGCGCCTCTTTCCTTTCCTGGATTCTCCTTTCCCTCTAGTCATTGAGGTTCCAGATGCCTTAAAGAAGACACTGTGAAGGGGAGGAAGGAATGGCTTTTGAGATGGATGGTGATGGCTGGGTGGGGCTTTGTCAGCTGTAGATTTTGACCCTCAGACCTTCAAGGAGGTGGGGAGGTGTTAGGGGTGAAGAATAGGGGAGGAGCTCAGAGACTAGAAGCCGTGTCCCTTGGCTGAATGACCAAGGACATGTGCTCTCCTCTAAGAGGTGCAAAGAACACTGGTGGGTTCTTTCTGCACACAGAAAGTCATGTCTAAGATTAGGGTCTTGTCTGAGGACAAGGTCTTCAATGTTTTAATTTAAAAGTATAATTGAGCTGGGTGCAGTGTAATCCTAGCATTTTGGGAGGCTGAGGTGGTGGGATCACCTGAGGTCAGGAGTTTGAGATCAGCCTGGCCAACATGGCCAAACCCTTTCTCTACTGAAAACACAAAAAAATTGCTAGATGTGGTTGTGCACACCTGTAATCCCAGCTACTTGGGAGGCTGAGGCAGGAGAACCACTTGAACCCAGGAGATGGAGTTTGCAGTGAGTTGAGATCACACCACTGAACTCCAGTCTGGGTGACAGAGGAAGACTCTATCTCAAAAAAAAAGTATAATTGTATAAATTTACGATTATACCATTACAATTTATGATGGTAATTATAAAAGTAATGCATGCTTAGGGTGAGGTTGGAGAAGGGACTCTAGGTAGAAGTCCAGTACATGGAAAGGTTCAAGGACCAAAAGTGTTCCACACCCTGGGAAGCTGGAGAACTCCAGGCACGTCCATGTGTGATCAGGAAGAAGGTGGAGGAGGCTATCATGGGAGCTGGAGGACCTTGCCTGCCTGGCCTCTCCCCAACCCAGGCACATCTGCCTGCTTCTTTTGAATAGTCGTCATTCTCAATCTTTCTTCTAAGTGAACTGACTGTGGCTCTGTGGGCTCATCAGCTTCTTTTAGCACCCAGAAATGCAATCAACACAGCAGGATTCATGTCGCAAACTCACCCAAAGCCACCTATGGCTTTCTTACGTTCTTTATCAGTCTGAGCTTCTGTCGCCCCTTAATTGTGTTGGTGTGATTAGGTCACCTCTTGATCTCTTTTGGCTGTGAAGACAGTTCTCCCTGACAGAAAGCTGGCTTTTTCCCATTCCTTGTTAGTATCATGCCCTCTGCCCCAAGCAGAGGCCCCGCCCATCCTCATTCTTCTCTTTGCTCCACCTGTAGCTTTGGAAATCCCCTTTATACCCAGCTGTGCCTCTTTCGGCAGCCTCGCTGCCTGGGAAACAGCCTTCCCGGCACTCCCCGGCAGCCTGTGCCTCTCCAGGCTGCATCTCTGGCCGTGTACATCCTCTCCCACATCACAGGTTCTTTTTCCATCAAAGCCCATCGGAAAGTCCCAAATCACCCCGTTGGGCTTCTTTGCACCTCTTAAAGGAGAGCACATGTCCTTGGTCATTCAGCCAAGGGACACGGCTTCTAGTCTCTGAGCTCCTCCCCGACTCTTCACCCCCAACACCTCCCCACCTCCTTGAAGTTCTGAGGGTCAAAATCTACAGCTGACAAAGCCCCACCCAGTCATCACTATCCATCTCAAAAGCCATTTCCTTCCTCCCATTCACAGTGTCTTCTTTAAGGCATCTGGAACCTCAATGACTAGAGGGAAAGGAGAATCCAGGAAAGGAAGAAGGTGCACAAGCTACAGAGGAACCAGGGCAGGGAGGGAGGTACCCAGCACCCAGTGACGCCCGTATGGAGAGTGAGGGAGGTAATCAGCACCCAATGATGTCCAGACGTAGTTCAATCCAGCATCAATGCACAAAGAGGGGCGGTGGGCAGCAGATAGATGGCCACAGCATTCTGTGATTCTGGGAAATGGTTCTGCAATCTCCCTCACTGTGGAGGGTGGTCTAAGGACCCACTGAAGAGCGTCTCTGTGCCCCACGGGGAGGGACCAACAAAGACAGCAAAAGTTATTGTTTGTGGGGGTCCAGTCAAGCAGGCTGTTTCCAGGCAAGACTCCAGGCCTGGAATTTCCATCAGCTGTCTTAGATATTATTATTAATAAAGAAGAGAAAACAACTAGCTAGCTGACGCTAACAAGGAGTTAGTAAAATTGTCAGGGTATGGAAATGGGGAAATCTTGTTGCCACCAAAAATGTGTGTCAAATTGCCTCTATCACCTGTGGTCCATGACAGTAAAAGGCACTCCCAATATCCTTTAATATCCCTACGACTTCCTGAGACAGTTTGGTTCCAGAGATGCCTAAATCTCTAGTCCCTGCATCTCCCTGGACGAGGCTCAGTCACCTCAGCAGTCTTAACTGAAAATGCAATGCTTTCCTCCATTCCAAAACTGAAAGAGTGTTCAGACCAGAACCTACACACTTAGAAAACATGAGGAATGTTTCTGCGGGTCCTCTGGAGAAGTCATGCTAAGCAGTGCTGTCTGCCTGCTCCCTCTCTCTCTCTATGTCCCCTGAGCTCATCTGTTGCACACAGAAATGGGCACATGTGCAAAGAAAGCACACAGCTGCAGGGACAGTCACACGTGTCTACTTCGGAGGAATACTGGCTGAAGCTAGCCCACGCCGCAGGGCAGGAGAAGCAGCCTGGGGCTTTCTTACAGCACACATCAGCCTCCAGTTGCACCAGGGGTTCTGAGTCTACACACTTTCTCCCTTCCTTGTCCAGCACTGGGTCAGGTACTACAGAGTCAAAACCGAGAAAATGAACAGCATACACCATTGCCTGTGCAGGAAAGGGTACAAAAGGAAGGGAGGCTCTGAGCTTCCAACTCAATGTGATGTCTGCCTCCTTGGAATCAAGATGTACTGTTTCCCAAGCAGCACTGGAGAAACACAAGTACCCTGTGACATGTTATCAGGTGTTCCTCACTGCGCACCCTTTAAAGACTTTTTTGGGCTAGCTGTGATGCTTCACGCCTGTCATCCCAGCACTTTGGGAGGCCGAGGTGGGTGGATCATGAGGTCAGGAGATCAAGACCACCCTGGCCAACATAGTGGTCAAAAATTAGCTGGGAGTAATGGTGGGCGCCTGTAGTCCCAGCTACTCGGGAGGCTGAGGCAGGAGAATTGCTTGAACCCAGGAGGTGGAGGTTGCAGTGAGCTGAGATGGTGCCACTGCACTCCTGCCTGGCGACAGAGCAAGACTCCATCTCAAAAACAGACTCTTTTGGCAGGTAAATTTCAAAATCCTTGCACACATGTTTCTGAGAGAGTTGTTTCCATTCACACATCAAGGACTCTTAAAAGTTCTACAGTAAAAACTCAGCACTTTCCTAACTTATTTGACAAAAGAACTTTTTTTTTTAACCTAGTAGGACATGCTATTCAGATATTTTAGTCTTTGTGATACCTAGAAGATAGTTTATTTTCTATTTTATTTTGTTTTATTTTGGGGAGGTTTTTTTTGGCAAACATCCTAAAGTACACATTTTATTTGCAAACATCTTAAAGTACAAATATATGACATGTAAGAGTTGATCTCAACCCTATGTAAAACTCTAAATGTCACAGTTGGTGGATTGAAAGGTAAGTACCTGAGAAGAAAACTGCTACAGCTACTAACAGCCATCTGATTGCCAGCCTGTGGAAGGCAAAAAGAATGCTCACAAAGCAAAATGCAGCCACTAAATCATCACTATTATCATTGTCATCACCATCGTCTTCCCTGTGATAAAATAGATCACTGATTACAAGGTCATCTCAACAATCCACACACAGCAGTCAAGTGGTCACCTGAAATGTGTGTTTTAAAATAGTTATTAATAACTGACAAATAAAGATTGCATATATCTAAGGCATACAATGGGATGGTTTGATGCAGGTGTAAATTGTATATGATTATCACAATCACATTGATTAACACATCCTTCACCACCCGTGCTGTATATAAGGGCCCCAGAGCATGCTCATGACATCACTGAAAGTTTGCACCCTTTGACCAGCCTCTCCCCATTTCTCCATCCCTCAGCCCTTGACAACCACCTTTCTATAAGACAGCCCTTTTTAAGCAGAACAACTATTAACATTGCAAACAGCATTCCTTGGAATGCAGTTTGGAGAAAGCTGGCCCTGGGATTCCCTCCGTCTTGTGCTGCCTGTTTTTCGGGGTCTGTTGTGAGCCTTCATAAGCACCTGCTACTACACTGTGAGCTCTCTGAGGACCCGCAGTACTGTACTAGCTGGAAACAGCCAGCAACACCCATAGACCGCACTCCTTGCGATGCTGTCTCTCCCACAGGCAGGTGCCCTCCCCTTTGACGGCTTCATGTCCTCCTGCATTCTCAGAATGTTCTGTCTCCGACATTTAGTCCTCGCTATCTACTTTTCATCCTAAGAAATCAGACCCTAGTGCACTCTCCGTTTGCAGTGTTCGCTTGCTCCCCACCATGCACCTCAGGCCCCCCACCCCATTCATTCCTTGGTGTGACAAGCCCTGCACCCCTAGGATTAGGGACAGGAGGAGGAATAACACAGTTTCCCTGTGAGTTCCCAGCCGGACAGGGAGTCAGGACAAGAAAACAGTATGTGGAACAGAACGAGGAGGCAAGGGAGGATGAAGAACCATTGCTACCTGGAGCATGGGGAAGAGAGAGGTGCCAGCCACCTGGGGGGCCAGGAAGACCCTGTGGGAAGAGGGGCTGATGGAGTCGTAAGAAACAGTGGGAGCAGTGGGTCTGTGGGCCCAGGGGCCAGGTGGACATCACAGGAGTCCAAGGCTAGAGGCCAAGAGGAAAGACAGGGCTCTGAGAGACGAGCTGGGCAGGGCCTCCCCAGGCTGTGTCCTTGAGAGGGTGGGCTGAACAGCCTTTGGTGGGCGCCATTCACACTGGGGAAGTGAATCAGTGCAGAGCATAAAAAGATCGCTCTGGCCGCTGGGCGAGCAGAGAGCCACGTGATGAATCGGTCAGGAGCCAGGAGGTGATTCAGATCAGGGGTCCTGGGAGGCCACAGACGGGGAGAGAGGAGGGACCCTGGGGATGCCTATTCGGGAGCCAACGGCTCTACCGTGGGCTCCCCAAGCTGGATACTGCCCCTCTGGCCTCATACTGTATGTTTGTTTAAAATCGCCCTCTTTTCACCCAGTGTCTCTCCCCTTTCTGTTCCCAATTCTCACCATGACTGTTCTAGTCTCCTGGCCAAGGACCTTAGGACTGCTCCGCCTTCTCCCTCATCAAGTCCTGTTAACTCTTCCTTCCTCCATAACGTCCTTTGCTTCTGTCCCTACTTCTCCCTCCCTGTGCTCCACCTTAGTCCAGCTCCAGCACACCCAACCATCTCCACAGTCCCCCTGGCACCCTCTTCTCCCTCCCACCCAAGTAACTCACTCACAAAGTGACATGGCCTTTAGGTCCATGTCCCCATCTCCATATACATCTTTGAGTGCAGCCAAGTTGATCTTCTGCCCACTTGGACTCTGGGGTCCCCATGCCTCTTGCCCAGGGTGCTGTGCCCTCTCTCTCTGCATAGTCCTGAGGCCCAAACCAGTGCTACCCTCTTGGTACAACTTCTCCCTCTCTCCTCTGAATACTTGTAGCTCTCACTTTTGGCTCCACTCCCTGGACCCTCAGCATATACTTTTATGTGGTGTTATCTATCAGCTTTCCATTTCCATCCTGTTCACAGCAAGCCCCTGAAAGACAGAGACTCGATTCTGCATTGCAGCCTCTCCTCCGCTAATGAGCACAGTTGGTGCATAGTAATATCGCCAACGGACTCCGTGCTTCCCACTGACTCTAGGGCCACTATGGGCCAACCAGGTTCTCTGTGAATGAACGTGGCTTTCTGAGCTTCCGACTCCCTGCTCAGGAATGATACATGCAAGAGGGAGAGTCTAGCTCATGGACCTTTTCCACAGATAATCTCTATAAGTACCAGGATTTCTAGTTCTCTAACTTGCTAGAAAACAAGACAAAAACTTGATCCAACAAATAGCAGCTCCTAGAGATTACATATCATGGGCAGCCATGTTCTAAGCTTGTTGTGAAAATATAATGATACTTGCTGAAAGATTATCATTGTTTTGTAACTTTTGATAATCTCCCACTACACTGAACTAAAAAGATTCCCCCTTCTTTTCCTTAAAGGATCTTTTTCAAGTAGCATTTACTAATGATTACGATGTTCTAAGTATTGTTCTGGATGTTTTTGCATTCATTATATCATTGTGTGATCAGATGTCTTCACAATCTCAGCAAAACTGGATTGACTATGCTTTGTCATTTGTATTTGCAGTTTTAATTGAAGCCAGTCAATGTTAAGTTACAGTATAAATTATGTAAATCATACAACCAAATCCACTGGGTTATATTTAAACAGGCAACAAAGAAATAATTGTTGAGTCAAATATACTTATGGAAGCATTATTGAATTTAAACTTCACTACAACCTTACAAGGTAGGTTAGTTATTACCTGCACTTACAATGAAAAAACTGAGGCTAACAGAAACTCGATACCTTGACCAAGGTTGCATAGCCAGCAAATGCAGCAGAATTAGAACCCTGTGCAGTCTGGCTCCAAGTTCCACTCTTGACTTCCTTCTAGCAGATAACCAAAAGAAAAGACCCGGACAGCCCCCACTCCGATCGCAAATTTACCCTCCCTTTTCAAATGAGCCCAGTGGGCAGACCTGGGGTGTGTCGCTCTGCACATAGCACACACAAGCACAACTGTGTCAAAACACAGACCCTTAGTGGGAGATACAAGAAGCTGTGTGGAGCTTCTCCTCCTTCCCCAAGTGAAGGTTTTGCATGTGTAAGGTGACAGTGAGGTCCTACTACTGTGCAAAGAGAGGCGGGTCACTCCACAGAGAGGACACCAAAACCCTGGTGGAAGCCAGCTAGGGCAGGGATTTGTGAGACAGGGTCTCCTTCTCCAGCCCACTCTTCAAGGAGATGTCTTTGCAGAAACAGACTAAACTTTCTTCAGGGCTTCTGGTGTACCACCACTCTTACCTCATCACATGTCACAAGTCACCTATACTTCACAAGTATATGTGGTCCCAACATTATCCATAAGATAAAGGTACTGTAAACAATGCCAGAATTTACCACATTCATTTCACATGACACCCCCAAATCCCAACATAGCACCTTTTTTTTAAATGAACAAAGGGAAATGTATAAGAACAGCCAGCATAAATAGCTACAGCTCTCATGACTATATTCTAAAATATAAGTAACTTCTAAAAGGTAACAATTGTTTTAAATACAGTCCTTAGGGAAAGAATATATATATATATATATATATATATATATACACACACACACACACACATATTCTTATGTAAAAAACATATGTGTATATATGTGTGTGTGTATAGTGTATATCATATATATACATTACTATATATATATACACATGGTAAGAACCTTAGGACTATATATATATATATATACACATACACACACACACACACACACACACATATATATACACACACATACAGTCATTGTAAAAAGTCTCTTTATTTTCAAAGCAAACCTTTTATGTAAAGGAAATAGCAGATACCAAGCCTTAAGCTGGAATCTTTTTTGGGAAAACCTGAATTCACATATAAAGAAAGCTATTACCTTAATGTGAGTGACTCACTTATTAAGAAGCAGGAAGCTTGTTCTTAAGAAAAGAACATCTATTCATGGCTCAAACTTAATATTCACAGTGTTATTCCTTGTAGTTCTACAATTAGCCTTTAGTCATACCATTTTTCTTATGTAAGAATTATCTAGGTTGTATATAAAACATGTGTATATCTGCATGGTCTTTGATCTGGAGCAGCCATCCACACAGGGTGAGTAACATATGATTGTGAAATTCTAAGAAGGGATGAAATTCTCTGTGATGTTAAAGACATAAAAACCATTAAATTTTGCTGTGTTATTCAGAGTGGTAGTGCTTTCAGTTTAATTAATGGTGGTAAATCACTTAGCTGAGTGATTCTTCTAAGGATGACTATTACATTAAGACAAATGGATGTATTCTTAGGCCTGCTAAGTATAGTATGTAAATGGTCTGAATATTTGATCAAATGAAATAGCTAATCCGCTAAATGTCCATTGAGAGACTGTTGCAAGAATAATTACAGTACCTGGTCCTATTCATATGCATTTCTGATCCTTTTAAAAATCTTATGAAGTTATTAGGCTCAACAATACATTGCAACTGAAATTGTCTAAAGTTTGATAGATAATTGGCTTTACAATACTGCCCTGGACATACACACGTACACACAACAAAAAACAAGTAAATTTGCTTTCAAAGTGGTTTCTGCATTTGAAGCACTTATCATGAATGTTTGCCTGAGATCTTTATATATGTCAGGAAGCCCTTTGCTCAATCAGGGGAATGAAAGTGAATGAAAAATAGATAGACTGGGGAAAGTGAACAGTCTCCCTAACTCTCAGCCTAGCTCACTCCTATTTTCTCTAAAATTTATGTCTTAGACATCACCTCCTCCAAAAAGTCATTGTTGAGGACCCACGTTGAGGTCAGATGACCTCCTTCATGCTCCCATTGTGCCCTGGGCTTCCTCCATGCAAGCACCAGATGCTAGCATTTTAGAGAAGTGAATAAGGCATGTCACTGCCCCCAAGAAACCAGCAGGTAAATATCTACAAAGTAATCAGGGCTGTGCTGATCTTCACATAATGGAGGCCAGAAAAAGGGCTGAGCTGGGAGAAATCCAAACAAGCTTCAAGGAAAGGCTGGGAAGTGAAGAATCTGAACAGGAGAATCAGTGTGACCAAAGGCGGGAATAATTAGGACTACTTTCCACAGATCCCCCACAGGCAGCCTCCTGGAATGGGCAAAAACTAGGGCAGCCCACAGTGATCTCTGGCTTAGGCTAAAAATGAGTACAGTGTCTAAATGACATCTGTCGCATGGGCTAAGGCTGGAACCAGAATGGACGGAGGCTTTCTCCTGCAGATCCTCTCAGCTGTGGCAGAAAGGGCGGAGAGAGCAAGCAGAGGGCTAGGTAGAGCTGTATGGACACCTGGAGTTCTTGTCTGGCCACCTACCATGTTAGCCTTTTTTCTCAGTTTAGGGGAATTCTTACCTCATGAGTCATGATGGAAGCCAGGACTGCTCCCACTGTGAGAAGTTGGTCCCTGCCTCCCTGCCTCCCTTGCAGTTAGGGCACAGGAAGAGGACTTGGGCTCTGCCAGTCAGTGTCCACTCTGGTCTGGCTCAGAAGCTGGCTGTGCAAAGAATCAAGAGAAGCCTGGAGCTCTTTGTTAGTAGCTCCCTCTGGTTTGCAGAGGTGGCATTCTTGTGGCCTCCATCACAGGCACAATGGTGTGGTCATGAGACTCTGTTCCCAGTCTGTGATGTCATTTTGGAAACTGTTTGCAGCTCTGCATTCTCTAAGGCTGATGCTCCAGCCCTCCCAGAGTTTGTGAGCAAGCTTTCATTTGTTAATACATTCATTTTATTTTAAAATTAGCCCACATTGTTTTCTGTTGCAACTGAGAACTTTGCCTGGAGAGAGTGGATGCAGCCTTGGAAAGTGAACTCGGGGCTGTACTTCTTCTCCCAGGTAAGGTCAGCTGTGGGAAGGGCTTTGCATTCATCCTAGTCAAGCCTGCCTCCATTTCCTGAAAGAACAGAGTCCCAGGGAGGAGAAAGCCCTTCTGTCTGCCCATGCCTGGGAAGAAGCAAGGCTGGTGCAGAACAGTAGCTGGAGGGTGGGATTTCTGTCCTGCAGCAGTGGGTAGTAGCATGCACATGCCCCCACTGTCCCTGGGAATGCACTGCAAGGCACCAAGCCCCATGCTGCAGGTCCCCATGGGCTCCCCACACCCTCCACCCAGCCCATAGCAGGTTCCCAACAACTCTGCTCTTTCCTACACTGCATTTGTGCAGATGCACCTCAGAGCCAGGCCCCTGGCCTGTGGACCACCTGATTTGCCTCCCAAGTTCTATTTTCCCTCCCCCATCCTTCTGCCCAAACAATGCCAGGATCACACTCTTCCAGAGCCCTTGGCCTGTCCTGCCAGGATGCAGAATTCTAAAGTGTCCATCAAACTTAGAGAGAACCAGATCTGATCAAGGTCAAGAGAACATCAGAAATGGGGAGTGCAAAGGGGAGCTAGCCCCCCATCACACAGGGAACTAGGTCTTTTAATGACTATGAAAGTCGATGTGTCTGTGAGAAAGAAGTTGTGGTAATAGAATACAGTATAGAGGTTAACAAGGAAAAATATCTTTCTTTCTCCTGTTGACATAAGCCTGTGAAGGGGAAAGAAGAACTATAATCTTGTACTCTCCTATGTACTCTGTAAAGTACAGATTAATTGCAGTCTCATGGGAGAATTGATTGTCACTTACGGATCATTATCCTGAGCACAATAGCTATTAGGTATGACAGTATGTGTCATATTGGATTTGTTGTAAGTTTTATTTCATTACAATACCAAGCCTTGTTCATGTTTGTTTCACCTTCTCTTGTGCTGTTATTATGCTTATCCGTTCATAACTTAAAACCCTGAGGTTACTTACATTAGTTTAGTACCACCAGGTGGGCTCGCCTCCACCTCCCAGATATTCCCTCTTTCCCCAGCACTAGCCTTCATCTCCATCTGCACATGGGACTGCTTTAGAGAAGGACAATGTATGGAATGAATAAGTCATAAGGGTAAATTACAAAGATGATGTATAAAGGTAAGAAAAGCTTCATATTCTGTAATATATGTCTAAATATTAAGGAAAATTGAATTAGAAATGATGCAACAAGAAAAGTAATCAGAATAAATGACCCCTTGACCATCTCTCTTGATATTAAAAAAAAAAATAGCCCACAAAATGACAACTCCACTGACTAAAGGAATAAACCTGGAGCAGGAATGGGGAAAAAAAGGAAAAGGGAGGAACTCCCGAATGGCCAGAGACACTAACCCTGGGACGTGTCTGCTGTGGGTGATAATAGAGTAATAGTCACCCAATTGTCCCCACTTCACAGCTCCAATGACCGTTTGACTTTCACATTGTCTTTCATTTCAGTGTCTTATGCTGGGGGAGAGGGTCGTGGGCTGGTGAAGGACAGGGCAGGGGGACCCAGGAACCTTCAGGAGGAGTATGGATGGCAAAGTGGAGAGGCACCAGCATAACTGTTCTACAACCTCCAACTCACAAGTCACTTTACACACTGCAAAAGCCCAATGGCCAGAAGAGCTGAGTGT
This sequence comes from Cacajao melanocephalus, assembly GCA_963573385.1. Lineage (NCBI taxonomy): Eukaryota > Metazoa > Chordata > Mammalia > Primates > Pitheciidae > Cacajao > Cacajao melanocephalus. The sequence continues at coordinate 30,521 of CAUYLG010011911.1, forward strand.
AGTCATATTCACCCCAAAACACAGTCATGAGGATTCAGGGGAATCAGCTTTTATGCCATACCAGGATGCTGAACAAGTGATTTTCTTGGCATCAAACATGAATACTGCCCCATGCCTCCAAAGTGCGGACTGCACATTGGAAAAACCTAAGCGTGAATGAAGCCAGGTATGCCGACTGACTGCGGTGCTTCCGCCTGTGGGAGAAGGGTAGGGTCACGGGGCCCTGTTTGGGAAATTAATGGGCTTGGGAGCCGGAAGCCCTGAGCTGAGTTGTCAGCTCTGTCTACGTAACACCTTTTTGACCTTTGGCAAGTTTCTCAGACTCAATTTACTCATCTGTAAAACGTGGGTAATCCCAATGTGCTGTCCTCACAAGACTGCAGTGAGGATTTTTATGTAAAGTGACACATGGTGAATGTGTTTCCTCCCTCCTCCCTACATAAAGTCCAAGCAAATCACTCATTCTCATCTAACTTTGCTGTATTTTTTAAAAGAGTATCAGTAACAACTGCTGCCCCTGTTCTTCCCAGAGATGCAGTGAAGACAGGCAGTGAGGTTGTTCTATACTCTCTAAATGTTTATCTTCTCAGAGTGATGAGTTATGTTAGAAGCAGGTGATTTTTTTTTCAGAAAAACTAATAAAGTCTTATTATTCTACCTATAATTACCGGTTGAATAATATCACATTGTTAGAGTCACGTTGCTCAATAGAGAATTGCTATTTAAAGCTAATGAACTTGAAAATTGATAAGATTTTAAGTGTTCTCATCACAAAAAAATAATTAGTATGTGAGGTCATGCATATGTTTATTGGCTCAAATTAGCCATTCCACAATGTATACATACTTCAGAACATCATCTTGTGCATCATAAATACATACAATCTTTATTTGACAATTAAAAAAAGTTTTAAGACAAACTAAAAAATAAAAATAAAAAAATATAGCTAGTGAAATAGAGACACATCTGTTTCTACATTAGAAAAAATTACCAAAGCTCCCAATTCTATTGCAGGAACATACCTGTGGTAACAGCCTCCAAGATGGCCCCAGGGACCCCCGCCTACAAGACATACCCTTGGTACCCCCTCCCATGCTGTACCAGAGGTTTTCTGAATAAGCAGTAGAATACAGCAGAAGCCATGGTAAAAGACTGTGTCTGCCATAAGCGCTCTTTCTGTCTCAAGTCACTTGCACCAAGGAAGCTGCAGCTTGTCCTGAGGACGCTCAAGCCACTGTATGGCAGGGACTCTCCTTCAGTTTCAACCTCTATGTGATGCCAGCCTTGGCTGACAGCTTGACAGCAACTTGAGCTGGAACCACCCAGCTAAGTGCTCCCAGATTCCTGGCCCACAGAAACAGTGATATAACAAGTGTTTGTTATCTTAAGCTGCTGAGTTTGGGGTCATTCGTTACTCCGCAGTAGGTAACTAATACATTACTTAATCAACACACACAATCACACACATACACACACATTTGACAAGAAATCTTTGGCGTACTATTTCAACCTGATAAATACAGTGCATTCTGGAGTCGTGCCTTAAAGTTGTCCTTACAAGAAGCTTCATCCTATCATGATGAGACTTTAGTTCCTGGTGTCCAAGATGTACTCATCTCTCATAAAATTCCATCGTATGTCAAAGAGTATATTACAGGTAGAAGACAAGAATCCCTCTTGAATTCTGTATCTTTATTAGGGAGGACAAGTGTAATAAAAAGTATTTGCTTTTACTAAAGAGAAAAGGCCTCATTGGATAGAAAGAGAATTCAGATTTTATGCCCTGTGGATAATCTGCTAAGCAGACTCCCTAATAATTAGTTCAGTAAGTGTTTGGTGCACTGTTTGTTAGCTGAAGAAATTCTTCTGAAACATAATATTGCTTCTTATAAAAAATAAGTCAAAGAGCAAAAATGTATGGATGGCTCATGCATATATTAATTCTTGTGCTTTTAAACATCTGGGAGATTTATAAGTATCCAAAGATAATGGCTACTTAGTATTTATGTAGCACCCAGTATATAAGCATAGTCATAAAAGATTAAAAAGATTATGCCTCAGCTCTGTCATGACCTATTAACTTCTACATCTATCATCTAGTTAATCCCCAAATTCTTTACCATCATCATGAAATGAAACACCCTTGCTCAACAAAATTTGTTTGTTTATATAAAATGACTCATAAAATAAAACTTTATTTCTTATTCAAACTACAAAATCCAATAACTGAGTAATGCTGTAATGAAATACAGTGCTCTAAATATGAATAATAATATTAACTAAAAACATTAGAAATGAGTATACGAAAATAGACGAAAAGTAGAATATGTAGGTGTACCATAACTTTTAGTTTTGGAGAGATGACCTGCAATTTGAGTTACTAAAACTGTTTTCAAACAAATTTGTCATTCTTTATTCCAGATTTTGTGCTATTCATAATATAAATCTTCATGATAATGTTATTTAGAAATAGAAGAGCTGCCCATGAGCCTTTGAGAAAAAGAATGAGTGGATATAAAGAAATGTGGCATTGGTCTTTGGACTTTGAAAAGAAAACAAAAGCCCAAATGTCATCAAACCAACCAAGTACTAGATAACTGCTCTTTGAAGAACACTCTGTAGAAAATAAAATTTGACAGCCTTTAATGATTTCTTAAAAGCCAAAAACCTCTTAGCAAACTTGGAATAGAAAGACACTTTAGCCAACTGATAAGGGGAATCTATAGACAAAACCTAAAGTGAATTATTACATGCCTTGTTTCCCCACCCCCCAAGATGGAGAACAAGGCAAAGATGGCTACGCTTACCACTCTACTCAAAATTGTAATGAAAGTCTTAATTATTGTAATAAGGCAAGAAAAAGAAATAGAAGGCTTAGAGATCAGAAAGAAATAAACGATCACTGTTTGCCAATGACGCATGATTTATTAGAAAATCCTATGAAATGCATCAAACAACCACAAAAGCTTATGTGAGGGTTCATCAAAGTCTTCAGATACAAGACAGATATACAAAAATCAAATGCATTTTTAATACTAGCACAAACAATTTGAAAAATAAATTGTTTTAAATTTAATTTTCAACAACACCAAAAAACTTAGGAAGAAGTTTAACAAAGTACACAATCTCTACATTGAAAACTATAAAATACTAGTGAGAAAAATGAAAGAAAGACTAAATAAATGAAGAAACATATATAATGTTTATTAATTGGAAGACTCGATACTGTTAAGATGCCAATTCTCCCCAAATTGAGACACAGATTCAATGCAATAACCCAAGCAGACTTTTTATAGAAATTAACAAGGTTACTATAGAATTTCTGTAAAAATTCAAAGGACCTAGAATAACCAAAGCAATCTTGAAAAAGAAGAATAAATTTAAAGGCTTTATAACTATCTAACTTCAACATGTACAGTATCAAGACAGTGTGAGATTGGCACAAAGATGGAAAAGAGATAGAATTTTCTATTTTAACAATAGATAGAAAAATCATTTAATTTTCCAACGGGGCCAAAGCAATCCAAGGGGAAAGAATCATGTTTTTAACAAATGGTGCTGCAATAACTGAACAACTGTGTGGGAAAAAATTGAACCCCTTCTTATACAATCCACAAAGATTATTTGAGATAGACAGAATAAAATATGTACACTAAAACCATGAAGCTTTTATTTATTTTTTAAAATTTTAGGTTCAGGAGCACATGCACAGGTTTCTTATATAGGTAAACTCATGTCACAGGGTTTTGATACACAGACTATTTCATCACCCAGGTACTAAAATTAGCACTCAATAGTTATTTTTTCTGCTTCTCTCCCTTCTCCCACCCTCCATCCTGAAGTAGGCCCCAGTGTCTGCGGTTCCCCTTTATGTGTCCATGTGTTCTTGTCATCTGGCTTCCACTTATAAGTGAGAACATGTGGTATTTGTTTTTCTCCTCCTGCATTAGTTTGCTAAGGCTAACGGCTTCCAGCTTCATCTGTGTTCCTGCAACAGACATGATCTCATTCTTTTTTATGGCTGCATAGTATTCCATGGTGTATATGTACATTTTCTTTATCCAGTCTACCACTGATGGACATTTAGGTTGATTCTATGTCTTTGCTTTGTGAATAGTGCTGCAATTAACGTATGTTTGCATTTGTCTTTATAGTAGAAAGAATTATATTCCTTTGGGTATATACCCAGTAGATTGCTGGGTCAAAAGGTAGCTCTGTTTTTAGCTCTTTGAGGAATCATCATACTGCTTTCCAAAATGATGAACTAATTTGCACTCCCACCAACAGTGTATAAGCATTCATTTTCTCCACAACCTTGCCAGCATCCGTTATTTTCTTCACTGATTATAGCCATTCTGACCAGTACGAAACGATATCTCATTGTGCTTTTGACTTACAAATCTCTAATGATCAGTGATATTGAGATTTTTTCATATATATGCTTCTTGGCACCATATATATCTTCTTTAGAAAAGTGTCTGTTCCTGTTCTTTGCCCATTTTTTAATCAGATTGGTTTTGCTTTGAATTTGTTTAAGTTTCTTATAGATGCTGGATATTAGACCTTTATTAGATGCATAATTTGCAAATATTTTCTCCCATTCTATAGGTTGTCTGTTTACTCTGTTGATAGTTACTTTTGCTGTACAGGAGCTTTTCAGTTTAATTTGATCCCATTTGTCAACCTTCGTTTTTGTTGTAATTGCTTTTGGCAACTTCATCATGAAATATTTGCCCGTCCCTATGTCCAGAATGGCATTTCCTAGGTTATCTTCCAGAGTTTTTATAGTATTGAGTTTTACACTTAAATCTTTAATCCATCTTGTATTAATTTTTGTATATAGTATAAGGAAGGGATCCAGTTTTAATCTTCTCCTTATGACTAGCCAGTTATTCCAGCACTATTTATTGAATAGTGAGTCCCTTCCCATTGTTTGTTTTTGTCAGCTTTGCTGAAGATCAGATGGTTGTAGGTGTGCAGCTTTATTTCTAGGCTCTCTATTCTGTTTCATTGGTCTATGTGCCTGTTTTTGTAACAATACCATGCTGTTGTGATTACTATGGCCCAGTAGTAGTCTGAAGTTGGATAGCATGATTCCTCCAGCATTGTTCTTTTGGCTTAGGATTGCCTTGGCCATCCAGGCTCTCTTTTGGATCCATATGAATTTTAAAGTATTTTTTTCTAGTCCTGTGAAGAATGTCATTGGTTGTTTAATAGAAATAGCATTGAATCTGTAAATTGCTTCAGGCAGTATAAACATTTTAACATATTCATCTCGTGAATTTTTGAAAGGAGAGCGTGGAAGTATCTTTGTTACTTTGGGGAACTAAAAATTTCTCTGAGGAGACTTGGAAAACAATAAAATAATCATAATTTTAAAAACTAGACTTCATCAAACTTTTGAAATTCTGTTCATCAAAAGATAGATAGTATTAAGAAAATGAGTAGGCAAGGCACAGACTTGGAGAAAATATCTGCAAAACACATATCTGATAAAGAACTCGTGTTCAGTGTGTATAAAGAACTCAAAACTCAATAAAAGCCCAAAATAAAACCAAGCAAGATATTTTAACACTTTACAAAAGAAGAAATACACATGAAAAAATGCTCGACAACCCTAGTCATCAAGGAAATGCAAATTATAACACAATGAGATACCACCATGCACCGATTAGGACTAAAATTAAGAAAGGTTAACAACATTAAATATTAGTGTGGATTTGAAACAACTAGATCTGTCATACATTGTTGGTGGGAGTACGAAATGGTATGATCATTTTGGAAAAAGATCTTACAGTTTTTGTAAAAACTATACACCTATCCAATGATCCAGCAATTCTATTAGATATTTGCCCAAGAGAAAAAAAAAATGAAAGCGTATTTCCACAAAAAGATCTATTCGAGAATGTTTACAATGGCTTTATTTATAATAGCAGAAAAGTGTAAATAGCCCAGGAGACCATCTATATGAGAAAGGATAAAATAATTGTGATTTAGTCATCTGGCAGAACATCACTTAGCAATGTAAAAAAAAAATGAACTACACATTCATGTAACCCACATGAATGTTAAAAGCATTTTGCCAAATAAAAGAAGGCTTACATAAAAGAGCACAGGCTGTATGGTTCTCTCTTTATGAAGTTCTACAAAAAGGAAAATTAACCTGAGGATGGTGGAGGCAGAGCTTAAGAGGCATGATGAGACATTTAGGGTAACAGCAATGCTGTAAATCTTGGCAGGGGTTTGCCTTATACAAGTACACACAGTACTTCTGCCAAAACCCACAAAATGGGACATTTAAGGTTTGCATTTCATTTCACATAAACTTTACCTCAAAAGAGAAAAATTGTCAATATCAGACTGTCTTTAGGGTAAAGTATCTATGGAGAAGAGTACACTCTTTAAATGCACTTTAAACAATAAGATGGGTTGACAGATGGATAGAGCAATAGAGAGATGATAGGTGTGTTATCAGGTAATTCTAATAAGCTTGCCTGACTTGGTAAACTGTGTGTCTTCACTGTGAAATTGGTTCAGCTTTGCTATATGTTTAAAATTTTTGTAATAATGTGTTAAGAAAAATTTCTTCCCAGCCTATACATTCCTAATAACAACATTTTTTAGCTTCAAACTCGCAGACAGTGTATGTTTTCTTCTTTCTTCTGCTCTCATCACATATTCCAGTGGTCGTAAACAGAACAACTCCCAGGTGGGCTCCAGTGCTGGGGGTCTGTGCTGCCTGGACAGCCTGGGAAGTCCAGCAATCATGCTCACCCAAGATGGAGCACGTGCATGCCTGGGGCACGTGGAGGCTTAGGGACATTTGAACCAACAGCTTACAGGAGATACATGAGAACATGCAGAATTTACTGGATCTGGAACGTTCTTTTCATTTAAAGGCCAAACATTATTAAAAGACACATATAAGTTGAGCATCCTTCATCAGAAAATCGAAAATTCGAAATGCTCCAAAATCTGAAACTTTTTGAGCCCCAACATGACGTCACAAGTGGAAAATTCCACACTCGACTTCATGTGATGGGTCACAGTCAAAATGCAGCCAAAGCTTTGTTTCATGCACAAAATTATTAAAAATACTTTATAAAATTACCTTCAGGCTACGCGTGTAAGGTGTATATGAAACAAACGAATTTCATGCTCAGACTTCAGTCCCATCTGCAAGATATCTCATTATGTAGATGCGAATATTCCCAAATCCAAAAATATCAAGAATCTGAAACACTTCTGGTCCCAAGCAATTCAGGTAAGAGATACTCAACCTGTATATACTAAGTTTTCATTCAGGGTAAATTATGAATATTTGAGTTAACCTACAAAGCTTACCACAAATCCAACTTAACAAATAAAATGTTTAAACAAGCATTAAAAAAGACTTCTAAGTATGCTATCCCAGTAAAGGTTCTAGAGGCAGTGAAAAGTCTGATTTCCTTTGCAAAGAAATAATGTGGTAACTGAACAGAAACTAATTCCTACAAACCAACTAGGGAACACACATGTTGACTGGTGAGAGAGTGGTGCAGAGAGAGCTCTGTAAGACAGGAAACCTCACCTCAGTGGGGTGGAATGACCAGGAGGAAAGCAGTATTTAGACCCACTGACAAGCTTCCTTATATTATGCAGCATTATGCAATTTTCTAAGTGCTTTCAGATGTCTACCCTTGACTCCCATAAAATCGCTGTGAGCTGAACAGGGCTGAATATGATTTCTATGTTCTGGAAGAGCCTGAGATCATATGGCTGGGGAGCAGTGGGGCAGGATGGAGTGTGGGTCCAACGTCTCTCGGTTTCCCAGGTGTTGGAGCTTGGTGTGAATCCAAGCACCCACCTTACAGTCTGTGCTCAGCCTACTGTGCTCCAAGCTGCCTGGCCTCTGTGGACGGAGTAGAGTCAGAGAGAATGGAAGAGGAGGTGGCAGTCAGCACTGATGAGCCCAAGACCCTCGCCTGAGACTTGATATGAGATGGAAGATAGTGCCAGATCTGGAAGGAGATCAAGGTAGCTCTGGCTTTCAGACACAAGGGTCTTTCGAACGGTTTCAGCATCTTGATTTCCTTAGTCAAGGAGGCCTTCTTCACACCACGAGAGGTGTGGACCTTGTATCTGTTACAACAACCAACGCTGGGCGCCACCTCCTCATGTCGTTGAGAAAGCCAGTGTTCCACCTTATGACCCAAAGTGACTGGGAGAATGCTTGCCAGGCCCCTGGCTCTTTACGAGGAAGGGGAGGCAAGGGTGAGAGGTAGACGTTTATGTAGAGTTTGGCTTTAGTACAACTGTGGCCAGGCTTACAGTTGATACTCGGTGAGGAAGGGCAAAACAATAACAAAACACCCTTCATTTGAGTTCATAGTAATTGCTTAATTACACTGTGCATTATGTTATTACACTGCTCGGGTTTCGGGCCTCCTGTTATGCTGGTGAGCCTACTGCCCTGTTTCTTTGGGTGTGGCCCCCAGAATCTTGCGGTTTGCTGAATGATTTAGATGGTTCCAGGTTCTCTACCCTTGACAATGAGGCGGCCTGTCAAGCAGAGGCTTAGAGATGCCTAACCCAGTAGAAGCCTTGCCCAGTCGGATCTGGAGCCAAAACGTGGAATAAAGTTAGATGAGAGACCTTTAGTTTGATGGTAACATCTCTCCCTGTCTGTGAAACATTGCTTTCTTTTATTTTCTTTCTAAACAAAAATGATTTCTTCTGTGTTGCTTGGTCGCTCAACAAGGAAACAGGAACTATTTCTATTCCTTATCATTTGCTGTTTATTTAGTGTACAAGGGTAGAGTCTAATATCTGTGGAAAATCTTGTGCATAACTGGAAATTCTGGCTTCTTAAGTAATCTGTTTAGGTAATTTTATTTTGTGATGTGTAAATTTTCTTTTCACTAATTGTCAAGAGAATGTTAGATTTTGATGAAGTCATGTTTTTTCTTTAAGAGAACTTCAAAGTAAGTGCAGTTAAGATTAAGGTAATTATTTTATTTTTTGTGCTTTTTATTGTATCTTTTCTTATTTACAAAAGAAAATGTGCTAAGGGAAAACTAAACACAAGAACTTAAAAAAGACGTTAGTGGAGTTAGGTAGTTTCAGACAAAGTTGTCGGATAGGTCAGTAGAAAACAGAAATGAAGAAGAAAGGAACATTACTTCAGAATTTCTTAATTGTAAAGTTGGTCCTGTACTTTTTTTCTTTTTATGGAGTTTCGCTTTTGTTACCCAGGCTAAAGTGCAATGGCACGATTTCAGCTCACTGCAACCTCCGCCTCCCGGGTTCAAGGGATTCTCCTGCCTCAGCCTTCCAAGTAGCTTAGATTACAGGTACCTGCCACCACGCCCCATCTCATTTTTGTATTTTTAGTAGAGATGGGGTTTCACCATGTTGGCCAGGTTGGTCTCTGACCTCAGATGATTCACCTGCCTTGGCCTCCCAAACTGCCGGGATTACAGGCATGAGCCACCATGCCTGGCAGTCCTGCACTTTTTAATACACATCCTCTAGAATGCTCACCAACAGGAGTACAGAGAGAACACTCCCTGCTCTATGTTTGTTTGTGTGAGGAGATAAAGAATAAAAGAAGAATAAAAAGAAACACACAGTAGAAATAATGAAAACATTCTCAAATTAGTATTATATTTGGAGTATACTAAAGCATTTTTCTACTAAAATTAACCTGGTGGCTGAGGAATTAAATGAATTAATTAATTCCTGATGCTGTCTAATTTTTAAGTTCATTTTGAAATTTGTGTACAAGTCATGTGCTTTTTTATATAATTAAAGTGCCTGATTTTTAAGTGACAAGTACTTAGTTTAGACCCAAGGAGAATTAGAAATTCCAGCTTCCTAGAGATAGTATGCTATGAAGAATAAAATTCCCCCCAATGATAAAAGTCATGGCCCATGTGGGTTTTAGAAATAGCGTTTGACTTGGAGAGACTCCAGTTCCATGTCTCCCACCAACTCCATGTGCAGCTTTGACCTTGAACTGCCTGGACTTGAATTTTCCCATCTGCAAAAGAGGCAGTTCTATTAGCTGGCCTCCACTGCTACTTGTAAACACTTGAATATACTGTCATTTGCATGTTTATCAACGTCAGTTACTTTTTGTTTGCCTTGTATTTCAACTTTTAATGCTTGGGAATATATCTGATGGAGATACAAAAAAAATATGCTGTTCACCTGTTCCTTCAGCCACATTTTAGATACTCTCAGCAAACTTTCTCTTGTCTGACTTTGGTGGACCCAAGACCACTTAAGGCTCCAGGTATAGGAGCCTTGCAGCCTGTTTCCTGGCCCTTGAGATCCTGTCCTGACCATCTTAGAATTCTGACAACCCCTTCAAGAAATGTTTCAGGCTATTAACAAGAATATCATGCACGGAAGGAACTCCCACCTGAGGCCGAGGGTGGCAGTTGCCATGATGCAGCCAGTATCCTTTCCTGCTGTGGATGCTGCAATCAATTTGCACACACACCCTTACTTGAAGGGGTCTCTACTGGCCTAAAGAGTGTCTCTGTTCTCCTCTCACCCATGACCTAACCTATTTGACATTCCTCCACCTGTCGGGGTCAACCCCCTGTCCAGTTCACTTCCTCCAACCATGCTGTCTACCTCTGTGTGGCCCCTACCCAGGGCACTAACCAGCAGCCAGATTGGCACAGGGAATCCAGGGAATCAAGCTGGTGGGGAGGGGGGTCAAAGTCCCGTGAAATAAGCAGTTTGACACAAACAGATTAATAACTGGAATTTGTACATAGTGTTCCAGGCTGGATTATCTTCCCCTACAATTCCTGTGTTGAAGCTGTAACACACAGTGCCTCAGAATGTGGTTGTATTTAGAGACGGGGTCTTTAAAGCAGTAATTAAGGTTAAATGAGTTCATAAGGGTGGGCCCTAATCCAATATGACAGGTGTCCCTGTAAGAAGAGGAGGTGACGACACAGACACACATGGAGGGAAGTCCCTGTGAGGGCACAGGGAGAAGGCAGCATCTGCAGGCCAAGGAGAGAGGCCTTGGGAGAAACCAAGCCTGTGGCACCTGGATCTTGGACTTCCAGCCTCCAGGACCATGAGAAAATAAACGTCTGTGGTCTAAGGCCCCAGTCTGTAGTACTTGGTTATGGCAACCCTAGCAGACAATTCGCTTATCAAATAATCATCTTAGTGGGCAATTGAAGATAAGCTGCAGGAGGACATTTGGAAGGACCCAGGAGAGCTGTCGCCAACTGGGTTATCACTCCTCACCCATCAATGGACTCGTCTGCTACTCTCCTGAAATCTAGAGGGACTTTTGCCCAAGAACTACCCTCACAGTGACAGAGCCTAGAATGGAAACTAAATTCCCACTCAGTGGCTGGCCTGCTGAGTCAGTCAGGGTGAAGGTAGTACGATTGTTTTTAGGATGGCTTTCCTCCATGATACCAGAATGAGGGAGGCCTCAGAATTGGTGCTTGATAAATATGTGTTCAATATGTGAACTAAGCTTGTAAGAGCCTGAGCAGTTCATTTCTCCAATATGGGGTCTTCCTACCCAAAAAACCTGTCTGTGGTCAGAGCTTCTTCCTGTTTTCCTGGAGTTACAGCGCCCCTGCTCCCCACCCCTAAACTTCACGTTTTAAGACTATGCTTGGGTCTCCCTTCACGGCAGCCTTTCTCTGCTGCATGTCCCTGCTCGTTCCAGTCACAAACTCTCATTGATTACATCCCAAAGGACAGGTTGTTTTGTCTCTAGGAAGATCCCTGGCAGGTAAATATCTTCATCTAACTTGTGGGCCAGTGCTACATCTAGGCAAAGAAGTGATCTTTCTAGGAGCTCTGTCTCACTTTTTCTCCGGGGTCAGTTTTCCTGTCTGAGGATAATAATAGTAACTGATGTTGGCAACGTGCACTGCAATTTACAAAACACATTAACACACAGGATCGCGTTTAATCTTCACAATGACCCAGCAAGGCAAGTAGATCAGTAAAGATGGTTTGGGGACAGGAGTCCAATCCTAGTGTGCAGATGTGACATCCACTGACTCATTTATGCAGCCCCCATGACCATTCTTCACACAAAATTGGCCAAATTATGTGCAACAATCAATTATAACAAGACTCCCTAAACTTCTAAATGTATTTTGCTGTTTCTATATGTAAATAAATGTTTGTGAGACAGCCCATTCTGGTCAATTGTTAAGATATTCATTTGTACATTTTGCTGCTGCAGGTCATCTGATGGCCAGCTGTCAAGTGCATTCCGGAATCCCCAAACTGATATGTCATCATTACTTTTTCTTATTCTTGCTGGGGATCATAGCCAGTGGGCAACATTCTCTTTAAAAGTGTCCAAAAAATTCTTGCCAAGCCAAGCCTGAACCAGAGGCTGGTGCATTTGACAAACCGAAGAGCCCCCCAAAGAATTCAGTTATGACATTGTCACAAGCTGCTGGAAGCAGTGAAGAAACACAGTTACATCCTCTCCTGTCAGATGCGCTGCATCTTCCCATGAAGTCCATACAGCCTGATCCTAAGTGGAGTTGCCAATCACAGATGCTTCGAGAGGAGGAAGTGTTTTGTTTTTTTTTTTTCCATTTTTAAGCATGAATCACGGAGTACAAAAAGCACTAACAGTTGAGACACCATATGTGAACCTCTCTGCTTCAGGGCCCCATGCTGATGGAAGCCACCTGCTTTCTTTGGGCACCCTCTCGGTAGCATTCCGGGAGCTGCTGGAAACTGGTGTTATCTCAGATGGCTCTTCTGTTGGGATGACAGTCTTCAAATGATGGCTTTTATAGAACAGTCAGGACCAGGAGGATGACAGGTTATTGGGGAAAGAATGGAAATTTATATGGCTGGATATCCTTCTCTTCCCTCACCCAGAAGGGTCTAGTTTAAAGTATTCTTCATGATATCTCTGGTGCTGAGGTCAGCAACCCCAAAAAAAGAAAAAACAAATTTGACTTCTTACAGATCAAGAAAACTTTCAAATCTGTTACCAGTTTCATCAGCTTTTGTAGTGTTTGTGTTTGATCAATGAGCACAATCTCGTACAGCTGGTTCTGAGTGTTTTGCTTATCTGGGGGATTGCATATAAAGTGCCTTTTGCAATTGCTTATTTCATTCCTAATTCTCATGGAGCTGGCATTCTTAGAAAGAAGCTGAGTTCTGCAGAAAATTGATGACAGGGGCTCTGCAGGGCTGACGTGCTTGTCTTCAGCCCCATCCACACAATGCCATCACCAGCTGAACCAAAACCCACTTGGGGGTGGACCTGGCCCAGACTCTCTAAGAGAAGGCACCTACCCAAGAAGTACACTGGGAACACATAAAAACTACCACAGGAGTGCCACCCCCAATACACACACATGCATACACACACATGCACATGCACAGACACATGGACACATACATTCAGACTGCCTCCCACTGCCCATCCCAATATCTGGGGCTCACTCCAAATTGTGCTTCTTCTTTGACCTCCATTGGATTCTAAATCTCTTGAATGTTGGCCCTGATTACTGTTTCCAAACTTGTATTTCTGGCTCAATTTAGCATTGTCCATCAAAAGGAAATGGCCCCAAGGGACAGGCTGGCCATCACTGGTGGCCACCAGCTTCCTTTGCAAGACAGCAATCAGCATAAGGGAATGGGTTCAATGCTCAGATGTGAGCATTGAAATAACCCGCCAAATAGAGTGGAAACTATAACCCTTCACATAAACCATCGTTAACGCCTTCACAGGAAAGAAAAACAACAGAAAAGAAGAATTAAACACTCAAACAAATTAGAATAACTTCTTAAAATATTCTTAGAATCATTTTTACTTATTTTCCTACTGACATAAGCCTTACCATCGCTTTCAAGAACCACGGCCTCTCCACTACAGTAAAAATTGCAGTAGCAGCCAAGTGCAGTGGCTCACACCTGTAATCCTAGCACCTTGGGAGGCCAAGGCGGGCAGACCATTTGAGACCAGCCTGGCCAACGATGGTGAAACCCTGTCTCTACTAAAAATTACAAAAGTTGGCCGCGCATGGTGGCGTGCTCCTATAATCCCAGCTATTCTGGAGGCTGAGGCAGGAGAATTGCTTAAACCCCGGAGGTGGAGGGTGCAGTGAGCTGAGATCGTGCCATTGCACTCTAGCCTGGGTGAGACAGCGAGACTCCATCTCAAAAAAAGAAAAAAAAAAAATTACAGTATCCCCTCATCCACAGTAGCTTCACTTTCTGAGGTTTCAGCCACCTGAGGTCATCACTATCTGAAAGTATAACATCAAAGGCACACCCTATTTCTTCATGCTTCACATGATCACACTTTGCGGCTATTGCGTTTTTTACAAATTGAAGGTGTGTGGGAATCCTGAGTCGGGCAAGCCTATCTGTGCCATGTTTCCAGCAGGATGTGCCCACTTCCTGTCTCCCTGTCACAGTTTGGTAACTCTTGCAATATTTCAAGCTTTTTCATTATATCTGTCATGGTGATCTGCAATCAAGTGATTTTTGATGTTGCTATTATAATTTTTGGGGGGCACCACAAACCGCGACTACTGAGGACAGGGAACTTAACCAGTATATGTGTGCATTCTGATTGCTCCACCAACCAGCTCTTTCCGCATTTCTCTCCCACCTTTCAGTCCTCCCTCTTCCCTGAAACACAACAATTTTGAAATTAGGACAATTTGTAACCCTTCAATGACCTCTAAGTGTTCAAGTGAAAGGAAGAATCCCATGTCTCTCACTTTAAATAAAAAGCTATAAATGATTAAGCTTTGTGAGGAAGGCATGTCAAAAGCCAAGACAGGCCAAAAGCTAGATCCCTTGCACCACACAGTTATCCAAATTGTGAATTCAAAGAAAAACTCTTTAAAAAATTAAATGCTACTTAGTGAACACATGAATGACAAGAAAGTGAAACAGCTTTATTGCTGATATGGAGGAATTTGAAATGGTCTGGATAGAAGATCAAATCATTAACAACATTCCCTTAAGCCAAAGTCTAATCCAGGGCAAGGCCTTAACTGTCTTCAATCCCATGCAGGCTGAAAGAGGTTGGCAGAAAAAAAGTTGGAAGCTAGCAGAGTTTGAGGAAAGAAGCTATCTCCATAACATAAAAGTGCAGGGTGAAGAAGCAAGTGCTGCTGGAGAAACTGCAGCAAATTTTCCAGAAGGTCTAGCCAAGAGCATTGATGAAGGAAGCTACCCTAAACAATCAATTTTCAATGCAGATGAAACAGCCTCCTATTGGAGGAAAATGCCATCTAGGACATTCATAGCTAGAACAGAGGAAGTCAATGCTTGACTTCAAAGCTTCAAAAGCAGGCTGACTCTCTTGCTAGGAGCTAAGGCAGCTGGTGACTTGAAGTTGAAGCCAACACTCATTTACCATTTTGAAAATCCTAGGACCCTTAAGAATTGTGCTACATCTACTCTGCCTGTGTTCTATCAATGGAATAATAAAGCCTGGATGATAGCACATTTGCTTATAGTATGATTTACTGAATATTTTAAGCTCACAGTTGAGAACTACTGCTCAGAAAAAAAAAAAACAAAAAAACTTCTTTTAAAATATCACTGCTCATTCACAAGGCACCTATGCAATCAAGAGCTCTGATGGAGACGTGCAAGGACATTAATACATTGCTTTCATGCCTGTTAAAACAACAACCATTCTGCAGTCCATGGATCAAGTAGTGATTTCTACTTTTAAGCCTTATTATTTAAGAAATCTATTTCATAAGGCTATAGCTACCATAGATGGTGATTCCTTTCATGGATGTGGGAAAAGTAAATTAAAAACCTTTTGGAAAGGATTCACTATTCTAAATGCCATTTAGAATATTTGTGATTGATGGGAGGAGGTCCAAATATCAACATGAACATAAGTTTGGAAGAAGTTGGTTCTAACCTTCATGGATGACTTTGAGAGGATTCAAGACTTCAGTGGGGGAAGTCACTGCAGATGCAGTAGAAATAGCACGAGAACTGGAATTTGAAGTGGATCCTGAATATGTGACTTAATTGCCGCAATCTCATGAGCAAATGTGAATGGATGAGGAGTTACTTCTATAGATGAGCAAAGAACATGGTTTCTTGAGGTGGAATCTACTCTTGGTGAAGATGCTGTGAACATTGTTGAAATGACAACAAAGGATTTAGAATTTTACATCAATCTGGTTGAGAAAACAGTGGAAGGGATTGGAAGAATTGACTCCAGTTTTGAAAGAAGTTCTACTGTGGAAAAATGCTATCAAACAGCATCACGTGCTACAGAGAAATCTTTAATGTAAGGAAGAGTCAGGTGCTGAGGCAAACTTCATTGTTGTCTTATTTTAAGAAATTGCTACAGCCACCCCAACCACTACCCTGATCAGTCAGCAGCCATTAACAGAGAGGCAAGACCCTCCACCAGCAAAAAGACTGTGACTCACTGACGGCTCAGGTAATCAGCATTTTTTTTTAGCAATAAAGTATTTTTAATTAACTTATGTACATTTTTAGACATAATGCTATTGCACACTTAATAGACTACAGTGCAGTGTAAACACGACTTTTACACACACTGAGAAACTAAAAGTTTGTGTGACTCACTTTACTGTGACATTCACTATGCTACAGTGGTCTGAAATGGAACCAGCAACATAACTGAGGCATGCCTGCATTTTTTAGAGGGGGACTGCATTCACATACATAATAATGTGTAATAATATTACAGTTTATTGTTATAATTATTTTATTACTAGTTATTCTTGTTAACCTCTTATCGTGCCTAGTTGATCAACTGAACTTTATCAAAGGTATATACGTATAGGAAAAACAAAGAATGTAGAAGATATAGGGTCCAATGCTATCCGTGGTTTCAAGCATCCACTGGGGGTCTTGGGATGTAACCCCCAAGGAGAAGGGGGTGCTCTTAATTTGGCTGTCCTACCGGTCTGCTGCAATTGATCTCAAAATACAGAAGAGAAAACCAAATAAAAAGAGGCCAACGTCCAAAAAACGGCGGGATCTTGGATGCAGATCCCACAATGGCAGTTAAGACATTATCTCCCAAACCCCTTTCTTGATGTCTATGAAAGAAGGAGGAGATCACAAACTATCAGCACTTTGCAGAGATTGCATCACATGGTGATAAAGGTAGTAGAATGCATGAATTAATGAAACATTGGAGGGAATCCTGTCCAGCTTCCTATTTTAGCAGAGGATAAAAATGAGATGCAGAGGATTGAAATGTTCTGCTTAAGACGACTAAGGTAGTTTATGGCAAAACTAAGGTTAGATCCTTGGTTTCCTAACTTGTCACGGACTCACAGATTCCCCAAGTTTAGAGGAACAGCCCAGACAAACCAGTCCTGAACTATTTGAAGCACTGTTTTCACATGCAGCAGGTGGAGGCCCAGTTTACATCCATCACCTCCCGAGTGATGAGATCTCATTGCTTCACAGGACAACCCACTCTGCCTTTGGACAGCTCTGAATGCTGCATAATTTCTTAGTTTCTACCTTTCTTCTGCCCTTGTAGTCTTACAACACGAGCTTTGCCCTGCTTTCCTTGGTCTTCAGAGTCGATGGTAGCTGTGAACCCTCTAGGGTCTCTGTCATTCTTCTGGGGGCAGTGTCAAGGCCTTTTGCAATCTGATCCCTGTGCTTTGGGTGTATTCTGTCCTTGTCTTCTTAAATGTGATGCCCAAAACTGAATGCCAATACTCCAAAAGTGGTTACCCTAGCCCAGAGAAGGGAGAGACAATTTAGCATTCTAGGAAATATTCCACCAGGACGTAGCCAAAGATGGATGGAGCAAACATATGAAAGCCACCTCCTGCCTTATGCTCGGGATTCTCATCATCCTCACTGCCACTAAGCCCCTTGGCAGTCTTGGGGTACTTGTGCAGTTAATTCTTTGAGCCCAAGTGAAGAGCCTTTTTATTTAAGCTTTTGAATGACATTCTAATACAATATGAGAACTATAGGTCATAATATTGTATTACATACTGGATATTTGGGAAGAGTCGATTTTAGGTACTTTTATTGCAAAAGACGGTGATGATATGAGACAACAGGTATGTTAACTTGCTTGACTGTGGCAGTCACTTCACTGTGCGTACATCTATCAACATCATGTTGCATGCCTTAAAGATACACAATAAAAAATAAATAAAAATTAGAAAATAAAATGGCCTTCTGTCTTGCTCAGCCTTTTCTTCTAACCTGTGCTGTGAGGCCCTTTCAGCTCTTGATCCTGACTGTCCTTCAAAACGTATGGCTTACTACTGAGCAGGACACAGGACTTGCAGCTCAGCACTAGAAGTGTCTGTGCAAGCCACTGCTGGTCATAGCTCAGACCAGCCTTTGTCGGGTGTATTCCCTGGACCTCCCGGGGAATGGCCACCCCAACCACCTCTAGCCCACATGCCTTTATTTTGTACACAAGGGTATCATCACGAGAGACTGTGTCAGATGCCACCACTGTGGTTCCAGCATTTCCTTGACCTACCAGTCTAGTGGCCCTGTCAGAAGAAAGATGAATTTGCTTTCACATGACTTGTGCCTCTGAACCCGGCCTTGTGTGTTTGTCACGATGGCCCCGCCACTCTAGCAAATATTGATGACTATGCCCATGCCCTGCTGATCAACCCTGTCACGTGAACGGCTGAAGAGCACGTACAGCTGATTTAAAGCAGGGGATGGTCCCTGCTTAGGCCCCTGGGCTCTGAGGCCCTCAGGCTCAGCTGGGCGTGATCCCTGGGAGCTAGCCTGCCCTTTGTTTCCTGGGCTTATGAAGGACAGAGGCCAGGCAGGGAGCACTCTGGGGCTGCTGCCCTTACAGGGGCCCCAAGGAGGAACCTGTCCACTCTACTCCTCCGAGCCCAGTCCCCAGCTCCTTCTCACTTTTAGAACTCCTTGCCTGCTCCCTGAAATAGGCCTTGGCCCTCGCCTGCCTTTTCTTCCCCTCTTGGCTCCCTGTGGGGCTGCTGCCACCTCTCCCCAATCTCCACCAAAGCTAACAGGAAGCACTGGCTATTGGGTCTCTCAGGGTCAGCTTCACGAATTTATGGTGCTGAAGGATTCCACCACAGCCACAGAATTCCAGTCTGTTAATTCCAATCTGGTAAAACATTCCTATAAACCAAAGGAAAAAACTACGGAGTCCATAGTCCTCCTTTAGACCAATGAATGTGCCGCTTGTCAGTCTGGATTCCAAAGGAAAGAAGGGCTCCCCGTATAAGAGTGATGTAAGAGCCCTCTGTGTTTGCAAAACCACCATCTTCCTGATTAGAGTGCCATCTAAAATTATTACAAATAGGTCAGTAATCTCTGCCTTCAGCACAGAGGGGTCCTTTTACATTTTTTCCACGCTTTGTTGCATAAGTGTTATTTTTCCATCATCCTTCAGTGTGTAGATGGCATTATTGCCAGGTGGCAGAGACAGTGATAAATGAGATTTTGGGTGTTGCCATTCTTTAAAAAAAAAATCCTTTAACAAGTGTTCTGAGGACTGAGGTCATTCTCAGGTGCAGCCATTAGGAGCGCCTCCTCGGTGGGGATCTTGAAGAAACACTGGCCACTTTGGTGCTACAGGACACGAGTAGCACAGCTGCCCTCAAGGAGGCTAAGCATAATGTCCACATGTTGAATCCAGCTGAATCAAATTCAGCCAACCGTTTGAACTGCTCCAGCAAATAATATTTGACGCCTGGAATGCAGATAGCCCTGTACATACTGCGTATGTTTCAAAGCAGCAGAACATACTTTACTTACTCTGTCTTAGCAACATACCGTAAGCACAGACCTTTTAACTCTTTCTGTTTAAAGATTCAAACTCTGAGAATTTGAGGGGGTCAAGGTTGCCGGGCTAATTTGCAGACAGGTCAGGACTAGAATTGAGGTTTCTTTAACCCAAGACGTAGACTTTTCAGGGAGAGAGAGAGGGAAAGAAAATGGAAGAACTGTGGTGTTGGACCCAAACAGAGTTGAATGCCAGTTCTGGCTTTCCTTGTTACCAAACGAAAAAGATGGCCTAGGACTGGTCATTTAAGTGCTCTGGATTCTAGTCCCCTTACCTGTGAAATGAAAGTATTTCCAGCTCTCAGGATGGTGGTGAGAAATGGCACGTGTAACCTGCTTGACAGGTGCTAGTTCTTACTGTAATAGCACCAAGTTTCTACTTAGTCTTCCTCACTGCACAACAGTGTTACTCAAAAGGCTCCGGCAGGCATGGTGTCTCACGCCTGTAATCCCAGCACTTTGGAAGGCTGAGGTGACAGGATAGCTTGAGCCCAGGAATTTGAGACCAGCCTGGGCAATATAATGAGACCTCATCTCTACCAAAAAATATTTTAAAAGTTAGTTTGGTGTGGCGTCATGCACCTGTAGTCTCAGCTACTCAGGAGGCTGAGGTAAGATGATCACTTGAGCCCAGGAGTTCAAGGCTGCAGTGAGCCATGATCATGATACTGCACTCTAGTCTGGGTGACAGAGACTCTGTCTCTAAAACAAAAAATGAAAGCAAAATGCACCCCACAAGCCACGTGTGAAAGGAAATGTTTTCCCAAGAGAGTATCCTTTCATTGTTAAGCATTTTGGGGACCTTGCCTAGTTTATCACCCTCTTTGAATTAGCAACTTGTGAGCCACACCAGACTTTAGTCTCCAGGAGGGCAGGAACATACTGGCGTTTCTCATACAAAGCCTGAAGACAATCTATACTCAATGACAATTGCTGAATGAGCAGCCAGTGAATAAATGAGAGGTATAAGGAGTCCTGCTCCAGGAAAGAAAAAAAAAACAACAAACTTTGTGGAAGAAAATTTCCATAGCTTGCATCACAGAGTTTGTCTTTCTCTGAAAAACTGAAAGCCATCTTTAAAACGCTGTTCTGGAGGGGGGGTGTTTCCAGCTGCTCGCTGGGCAGGGGAAGTCCGCGGGGAGGAGGAAGGGGTTAGGTGGAACCCACCAGGTTTTCCATTCTGGCCATTCCCAATTTTATAAAACCCCTAACCCCAGGCTGACTTTTCTCATACCTAAGGATGTCACTGGCTTCCTTCCTCTGTCCACCAATTAACTTAGAAAATGTAAATGCCAATTTCACTCTTAGTCTATTAGGAAAAAGCAATAATTAGGAAGGTTAGTTCAAGGCACCTTGCGATGTATTTCAAAAGTAAATTTGAACTTTCCATTACTAGGCATGAATGGATTAACCGAGTCTGCTCCTACACATTAGCCTGAGGTCAAGAGTTAAAACAGCATTTAAATAGCTCCCTAATCACAAAGAAATTCCAAATGAAGTCACTTCATTTGCACAGAAGCCTTGGAAGTGGGATCTTTGCAGAGGGAAAGCACTCCCTGGGATGAAGCGGAAGAAGCAGCAAGGGTATGGGTCCCAGCAATCCCAACCCGGACTCTTCCTAGCTGAAAGAACAGAGCAACAGTCCTGGCTGAGGTAGAAAGGGCTTCCTTTCCTTGCAGGCCACGGACCTTACACTGGAACCAGCACTGCCAGCAAGCCCCCGTGATGCCAATCGTCTTGCAAGCCCCTGTGATGCCAATCGTCTTGCAGGTAAGACAAGGCCAGGAGTTGGATAAACTCAACATAAGCTGCAGGTGTGATTCCTAAAGGTAGTGCTGCTCCAACACCACTGAGGCTTGGCAGCAAAAAGGTTGTGGGGAGTGGGGGACGGGGTGTTGCAAATTGCCAGGCACACCTGCCACTCATGGCCCCACATGCTCATTCAACTGTTGAGGAAAGATACAGAATAGAAATTTAACCCCCAGGCAACCCAAGTGTCCATTAACAGATATAAACAAAATGTGGTCCATCCACACAACAGAATATGATTCAGCCTTTAAAAGGAAGGAGGTGCTGGCATGTATTACCACTGGATAAACCTTGAAGACACAGCGCTTAGTGAAATAAGCTAGCCGCAAAAGGAAGAGTGCTACATGATTCCACTTAGAGGAGGTACTAGAGAAGGCAAATCCACAGGGACAGAAAGTACGGCAGGGGCTGCCAGGGTCACAGGAGGAGGAGTTATTGTTCAATGGGTAGAGTTTCCATTTCGCAAGACGAAAAAGCCTTCAGACGGATGGTGGTGACAGTGCTCACAGTGTGAATGTGCTTAACACCACTGGACTGTGTGCTTAAAATGATTAAAGGGTAAATTTTATATTATGGGTATCTTACCGCAACAAAAAGAATAGCATCAGTAGGGCCAGGCACAGTGGCTCACACCTATAATCCCAGCATTTTGGGAGGTCAAGGCAGAAGGACTGCTTAAGCCCAGGGGTTTGAGACCTGCCAGGGCAACATGGTGAGACCCTGTCTCCACAAAAGTACAAAAAATTAGCTGGGCATGGTGACATGTGCCTGTAGTCCAAGCCAGGAAGTCGAAGCTACGGTGAGCCACTGCACTCCAGTCTGGGCAACAGAGCAAGCAGAATCTGTCTCAAAGGAAAAAACAAATAGCATCAGCCATTTGTTAAAAATCCCCCATGTAAGTCAGGAAAACTTTTATACACTGCTTCCTCAATATCTCAAAGGGTGTTTCTTCCCATCCTGACCTCCCAACCAAGGATAACCATTACAAATGCTGGTGCTTTGACAGACGTTGGGCTATTTCCCAAGTGGCGGTTTCTGTTGCAGCCTGAAATCTGCTCTTCTAGCAGGCCGAGGGCCCTGTTGAGGCAGTCGGGCTGTAGAAAGCTCCGTGGCACCCCAGCACACCTTTTGACTTCAATGGCATTGTCTCTAGCCGTCACATCATCACTCTTTCGGCAGAAGTTTTCGATGACTGGCATTCTTTTACAATTCTTGCTCTATCAAATGTTTTTTAAAGCACCTCTGCCCATAAATGCAAAGCAAACAAGTTGCCCTGTGAGTCACCGGCGGAGGGCACACGCTAAGTCCGTGTAATGGTCTTTATGTAATTTGCTCCTTAGTCATTGTCTGGCCCATTAGGTAAACAGGCAGTGTGCGTTTCTTTAAAAATAAGGGTCTCTATAAAAATTATCGTTGTGAATAGACGGAGCAATAAAGAGCCCCACAACGGGCTTAACCGAAAGGAATGTTTTAGAGATAAAAGCAGATTTGTTTTGAAGCCATTCAGGATGAAATACCAAACAGGATTTCCCCAAGTCCACCCTGGGCATTGATTGTTTTTAAATTTCATAGGGGAAAAAAAAATCACTGTGGCCTATCTGAGCCTTAGGAGCAAACACTGAAGTCTCTCAGCTGACATCAACTTTGCACAGGAAAAAAGGCCCTGAGGCCCTGGAGGTGGAACCTGGAGCCCCGCCACCTAGCTTCCTCCATGAGTTCAGCCCTGGTAAGCCCTGCCTCATTTCTGCACAAAAAGATACCAACAAGGGCTCGCAAGACAGGCGTGTGCACTCGGCATGTGCAGTAAGGGAATCAGGAATTACTTTTGCTCACACAGTGTGGCGACAGACTTCAAGTCGTTTCTATACCAACCTTTGGTATTACTAGTTCTTTCTCCTCACATGCTGTGTAACACAGAAAACTGAACCTCCCAAAGGGGAATTCTAGTAGAAATACCCATCTACACTCACACACACATGCACTCACACATTCACACTCACATATTTACATGCCCCCACCTACTCACACAATACACTCACACACAGGCACTCACATTAACACTCACATGGTTACACGCCCCCCCCACACAACACACTCTCACACACATGCACTCACATATTCGCACTCACATACTTACACACCCACACACTCACACAACACACACACGGACTCACATTAACACTCACATACATGCCCCCACATACACAACATACACTCACACACAGGCATTCACACGTTCACACTCACATATTTACATGCCCCCCACACACATTCTCACACACATGCACTCACACATGTACACTCACATACTTACACGCTCACACGGGTAACACACACATGCATTCATTCACACTCACATGCCCCCACATACACAACACACACATGCACTCATACATTCACACTTACATACACGGTCCCCACACACTCACATAACACACTAACACACATGCACTCACACATTCACACTCACATGCCCCCACATACACAACACACACATGCACTCACATTAACAGTTACACGCCCCCACAACACACTCTCACACACATGCACTCACACATTCCCACTTACATGCTTACACACCCACACACTTACACAACACACTCACACACATGCACTCACACATTCACACTCACACACCCCTCCCACACAACATACTGTCACACACAGGCACTCACACATTCACACTCATACTTACACACCCACACACACAACACTCACACACAGGCACTCACACATTCACACTCACATATTTACATGGCCCCCACATACACAACACATTCTCATACACATGCACTCACACATTCACACTCACATACACGGCCCCCACACACTCTCACACACATGCACTCACATTCACACTCACATACACGCCTAACTCACAGACACATGCTCATACTCATACACTCCCACACATTCATACTCGCACTGACATACATTCCTAACACTCACACAGACACAACCCACTCATACACATTCACGCTCACATACTTACACTCCTAACACACACATTCACACACTCCTGCAGTCTCACACATATAGACACACATATTTACATAACACAAACACATACATTCACACACACACACATATTCATACACACAGGAATTCACATACACACACTCATACTTACATGCCCACACACACATAACACACTCCCATACACATACATTCATACTAATTCAGTCATACACTCACATACTCTCACATACAGACACATACATATACACACAGACACATTCACACACATACACAGACACATATACATACAACACACATTCACACTTTCACACACTCATATATCCTGTCACACATACTCACATGCTCACACACATTACACACACACAGTGACACATCACACACCCACAAATACACAGACTCACACATACACCCACACAAACACACACTATCTCACACATACACGCACACAGGTAAACACACAACATACACATCTTCGCTCTCAGCTGTTCTGCCAGGATTGGTGAGTACAAGACACCAGCATCCCCTGCCCTCTGGAGCTCTGGCAGGCACTGTCACTGACTGAACATGACACCCCATTTCCTTCCAAGCCCAGACTTGCTCCTCAGCCCCACAGCCGCGCAGCGCTCCAGACAGCCCCTGCCCATCCACCTGAGCCATCACTTAAACTGACACCCATGTACCCCAATCTGTGCTTCTTCATTCTTAAATCCAGAAATCTTAAAAGCCTGAATCGAGCACAAGTGAATTTTACATTAATGGAGTATAATTCATTTTTTGCATCTGTCTTGAGGAAAAAAGATGTATTCATGTAAAGGATGGGTCATACAAGCCTTCTTAGATGTTGAACTGAATTTTCCAGTGGCTTATTATTTAATGATGCATTACCCTTGAAATGTGTCCATAAGTGGGCATGAGACAGAACGTTCTACTGCGACTCTGACTTGGGCATGGACCTGTGTGGGGTCATTACAGACTTTGATTCCCTGGCCTAGAATTCGATGAGCTACGGGGACTCAGTCTGAATGTTGAACATGCAGGGATGGAATGCAGCAGCTATGACTTCAAGAGTCCTTCCTAGCTTCCTGTATGTCTCTTTTCCCTGCAAGAAAAAGAAAACTAGGTTGTCCTATTCAATTCAGTTAGGTGAGTGGAACTCAAGTTAATTCTACTGAATTAAGTCCAGTAAATTTGAGCAGCTCTCCTTCCTTTTTCCTACTCGTGTGTGTGTGTGTGTGTGTGTGTGTGTGTGTAGGTGTGGAATGGAGGAGTGTATATGTGTTTTTCAAGGAAAGAGAAGGAAGGACTAGAATATTCTAGTTGAGTCAACTCCACGGAATATTTTTTAAAAGAGGTCTATCCGTCAATCTTCCGCCACAGCTTCTTCAAGCTTCCTCTGTCCAAGTGTGGTTTTAACAACAAATTGTCAGCAAGGCTAAGGGCCTAGGTAGGACAACAACTAATCAGAGAAAATCAGAACGTTCCAACAAAGTGTTTTGTTGAAGAAGCATCGCCTGTAAGTCTCTTTTCCACTGTGCCACAGAAGCTGGACACAGCCCAGTCACCCTTGGCATGGGGCAGTGGATGAGGCTCTCTTGCTCCTGTCACAAGCTCCTCGCCAGGAACAGAAAGGGTGATGAGAAGAGGACAATGAGCTCTACCCATATCTGCATGTGTAAGGGGAGAGGTGGGAGAGGCTGTGTGACTGTGGTGAGGCACGGGGGTGCAGAGTGGCATCCCTGGCTCTGCAATGGGTTCCATAACCTTCTCTCCGCACGAAAGAGTGGCCAAATCACCCCCTCTGGCTGCGGCCACAGGCACCTGTGTTCTGTGCATTCTTCTCATCACTGCTGGCCCTGCACTTGAGTAACAGGCCCCACACTTTCATGAATATAATAGAAAGGAAGCAGAATTAGATCTTAAATGTAGTTGAAAGTCACACCGAGGAAGATGTGGTCAAATACTGCAGGACATGCATGGGCTTCAGAACGTGCACTGTGTGCTGGGCCCTAGCCCTCCCCATCTGCCTCCTGGTGAACTCCGGTTTCCTCTCAATCACACAGTGGCTTATGCCTACAACCACAGAGCTTTAGGAGGCCAAGGTGGAAGGATCGCTTGAGCCCAAAAGTTCAAGACTAGCCTGGGCAACATAGTGACACTCTGTCTCTACAAAAAAAAATTTATTTTAATTAGCCGGGTGTGGTGGTGCACATCTATAGTCCCATCTACTTGGGAAGCTAAGGCAAGAGGATCACTTGAGCCCAGGAGTTCAAGGCTGCAGTGAGCTATGATCATGCCACTGTACTTCAGCCTGGGCAGCAGAGCAAGACCCTGTCTCTAGAAAAAAAAGAACAAAAGTCTGAGCTGGTTTAGAAGTGAGCTTCTCACTGAGCCCTTCCCAGAGGACTCTCTCATCTGGGCCTCTCTTGGTAATACTAATCACATTGCATCTTAACCGTTGGCTAATCGACTTGTTCCACTGGAATTTGAAGTTCTTTGATAGACGGAATGTCTTTCATCTCTGTATCCACAGTCTGACGCCTGGTGCTATAGATACTAAGTAAATAAATGGTGCTGGACTTGGACCTGAGTCAATCCATCACCAAGTATGTGCTGAGTGTCTGTCTGCAGGCCCTGCTATGGGAAACGAAGACGTGCTTGTTTTCCCTAAAGAGCTTATAGCTTCGTTGGAGAAGCACTGCATATATCAGGCAAGAGAGGACACATTTGGATGACAGTTGCATACTATAGACATTTCTCAAATAACCCAGAAGAGATGGGTGGGAGCTCTTTTCCTGAAGGTAGCTGCATGGAACACTGAGGAGGATCTTGAGCATTTGGGAACCCAAAAGAGGAACAGGCTTGCATTGAAAGGGAAGGTAATGGGGAAAGGAACGCCATGAACTGCAGGGCATGGAATGCGGGATTGTAAGCCTGATTTTGAACATTGAGTCCTGTGTGAAAAGGCTTGCTAGTAAAAGACTTGTTTACTTGTTAGTAAAAGGCTTTACTAACTACATGAGCATAGGTAAGCTGGGTGGAGCCTCCCTGTCTCTGTTTCCTCTACAAAGTGGGACAATGATAGTAACCATCTCAATTTGCTTGTATGAGAATGAAATGGGACACTGCACGTGGCACTCTTAGCATGTGCTGTGCTCGGAGCTCTTTTCCTTACTAGCTGTTAGTATGCACCACATGGGGATGAGCCCAGCCTGTCTATGGGAGAGTCATCAGGGCTCTCTGAGCGTTGGTGTCCACCAAGAATTGTGATGGACCTGGATGATGGAGGGCTTGGAAAAACAGCAGATAGACTTCAACATGAAGGGGAAGAAATAGGAAGCCCCAGGAGGTATTCCCCTTGCCCCGCTGAGGGTATGGAGCTCAAGCCAGCGTGGTTCAGGCTCTCCTCCCATTATTCCTGACCATGTTAACGCACTCCTACCTAGCTCACCAACATATCCAATGGGAGTTCCCATGAATTAAACGTTTTTCAGCCTAAGCCTGTGGTGCTTTGATTACTGGGCAGGTTTTTATTTTGTTTCCATTAACAGAGTACCTAAAAGAGGCTAAAATAATAAAACCTTTTCTCATCTCTAACTTTGATTCTTTAACCTCAGCACAAATCACAGGACCCTTCTCAATTTTCTCATCTTCAACATATAAATGATGCCAGCACCTCCCCAGGGCATTTGAAGAATTAGCATCTGTCAAACATACTGGAAACTTCAGGACCTATTGCCCTAGAAGAGCTATAGCAAGCATTTTCTTTAAAGAAAAAAAAAAAGAGCCCAAACTGGCTGACCCCCTCCACATCTTGTTACTTCTGAGGTCTATACAGTTCTGTACTTTTCTCTTTTCTATTTTTATGTATTTGATTATTTCTTACAGAGTGGGGTGGTTTTCTGCCAAACACCATTGTGTATGCAGTTATTTTCTTCCCCTCAGTTCACCACAATATTCTTCTATTGTTCCAAGTGTCCATGATTCTTTCAAATCATGGAAACTAAGATACTGTGTGTCACTCGCTCTAAAAAAGTTTTAAGTTCTACCTGCACGGGTGGTATTCTGAAACCAGCTCATGTGGGTTCAGGAGAGCCAACTGTTAACATTTTCAAGAATCTGTGCACTGGTTGTAAAACAATCGGTCACGTGAAATCACCTGTGCATGCATGGGAATATTTACACCACGAAAAACGTCATATGCTACAAATCAGGGCTTGCTTTGTTGTTTTGTCAATTGTCTAGACTTAAGAAAGCAATAAAGTGTTAATAGATTAGGCTATTAAAATAATAGATTGGAGACTGAATTTTAAAATTTACCTTGTCTGGAGACATCACACTGTGAATAGCACAAAATAACTAAGGAGACATTCCTCCAGAATTTGAAAGCCACTGTTGGATTCAGCAAAGAGGTTGTTCACATGTTGTCTTCATTGTTTCACCTTCGTCTCACTTGCTAATAATAAAATATCAACCAACATTCACACGGGAACCACGTGCTGGGAGACATTTGGCAACCATGTGCCAGCACGCCACTGCATCTGCCACCTTTGGGTCCCAGGGCCGAATTCCTTGGGGAAGGATGGTATTGTTCATTTCACTCCCATGGGGCCAGCCCTCCTCAGCATGCCTGCCCAGAGCTGACCCTTCCTCTGGCCACAGACCCACCTCTAAGCACAAGATCAACCTGGCATTTCAAGAAGCAAATGGGGCCCTTGAAGATCTCTTGTGGATACCATCAACTCCTGCCTTCTCTGCTCACAGGCTTTGAAGTTTGAGAATTTCCCAACAGTGAGATGCCTCTGAAATGATGAAATGAGTAGGAATACATCTGAAGCAAGTATATATATAAATAACAGGAAGGAAAATAACATTCCCTCAGGCTGGGCATTATCACATATTTGAAACAAATTGTAAAGACAGTCGACTTGGCCTATTTTTCTATGTGCTCTTTTTGACACACTCAGAAAACAAAGTTGTTTGCGCAAACTCACTGCACCTGTAGTCGACTAACTGGAGGGGCAAGGATCCAGCCATGCTTGCAATTAGGCAGCTGTCACTGTAATTACTAAGAACAACGACCGTTTTTACATAGCACTTTTTTTTCAAACACAGTTTACACTCAGTTCCATAGAAAAAGTGAATTCTGATGTTCAGTAGCAGAGTAGGGTGTCTATACTTAACCACAATGTATTGAATATTCCAGAATAGCTACAAGGCAGGATTTGAAATGTTCCCAACACACAAATACACAAGGTGATGGATTTCCTAAATACTCTGACTTGATCATTACACATTCTATGCATGTAACAAAATATCACACGCACCCCATAGATATGTACGAATACTGTGTATCAATAAGATTTTTTTTGAAGTGCCTGCAAGATGAAAAACTGAAGTTGACCTGCCTAAGGATGGCTACAGGTATTTAGTTCTGGTCTCTTTGACTGAGGCATTGGAGCCACTGAGAGGATGTCTCAGGCCTCCTGTGGGTGGGACACCCCCTGGGCTGGCAGGGCACTGTTCCCTGAGCCCAGAGGACAGCCATAAGGGAGAGAGAGCCATCCTTTGGGAGAGACAGGAGGAACCCTCCCCACCATATAGACTGGGAGAGGAGCGATTCCATATCCTAGAAGGCCTTCCTATGTTCCCTATGTTATGTCCACCTATGGGAGCAAAATATCTACCAACTAAATAACACATTTCTTTCCAAAAGTTGTTTGATATATTTTCCACAAAATCAGTTTACATTTTGAAATTTTCTATCCTGACTCAAAGTACCGCCATGACCCAATTGCCCAAGCCAGTGTGGACCCCTCCCAGTCACCCCCATTTCAGCATCAGGCTGGCCTCGAAGCCCAAACTCCATGACCTCCTGAATTCCTCCCATATCCATCACCTCCTCTGCGTCCCTGCCAGCACACCTCAGGACTGGCATCCCTCGTCACTCACCACAGCCACCTTCACTTTGGTCCTCATCACTATTAAAGCTCGTTGAACTTAATCCAAAAGCCTCAGCTTGCCCCCTTTTCACCCCAAATGAAGTCCAAAGCGCAGACCTGGCATTCAAAGCCCATAATCCACTCTGCTTATCTCTCTCATTGTGTCTCCTGCTTTCCCCAAGGGCAGCCTCCTGCAAGGCGCACCCAAAGAGAGAGTAGGCATTCATCCAACAGGTTGCGTTCCTTCTCACCTCCTATGCTTCATTACGGTATGAGTGTGTGTCCAGACACCTAAGGAGGCCAAGTCACTCATGAAGTGTCAGCTTCAACACTTCCCCATTGGACCCTCCTTTCTAGGAAAAGCCCCACTTAGGAGACCTCCAGTGATCTCTAAGACTTAAGAATTGTTTAGTGAGAGGGGAAGTTCTTGGAAATATTCATCACCAAAACACACATGTATCAAAATAAATTTTCTTATTAACAAACTAAAACACACTATCTCACACCATGAGGATGCCTACTATCAAAATAAATAAATAAATAAAAGACAGAAGAGAAATGAACAAGTGTGGGCAAGAATGTGAAGAAAATTGAACCCCTGTGCACTATCGGTGGGAATGTAAAATGGTACACCTGCTATGGAAAACAAAAATTAAAAGTAGAACTATTACATGATCCAGCAATTTTACTTCTAGCTATACACCCCCCACAAGAATTGAAATCTGGGAATGAAAGAGCTATTTGTACACACATGTTCATAGCAGCATTGTTTACAATAGTCAAAAGGTAAAAGTAACGCAAGTGTCCATCAGTGGGTGTATGGATGAGCAAAATGTGGTCTATTCATTCAAAAGAATATGATTCAGCCATAAAAGGGAAGGAAATCCCAACACTTGCTACACATGCTACAATGGGGGTGAACCTGGAGGACATTGTGCTAAGTGAAATAAGCCAATCACAGAAGGACAAATACTGTGTGATTTTACTCATATGAGGTTCCTAGAGTAGTTAAATTCATAGAGACAGAAACTAGAATGGTAGTTTCCAGGGGCTGGAGGCATGAAGGATGGGCAGTGGTGTTTAATGGGCACAGAATTTCCACTTGGGAAGATGCAAAAGTTCTGGAGATGGGCACTGGAGATGGCTGCCTAGTGATGGGGATGCTCTTAGTGCCACTCACCTGTACACTTATAAAGGTTAAGATGGTCCGTTTTATGTTATGTATATTTTACCACACTTTGATATTCAAGAGAGAATCAGAAGCATTTGGGGCTAAATAGGATTGAGTCAATTTCCCCATTCAGGAAAAGCCCACTTGGGAGTTTTCACACTACATTTCTTTGCAGACTTTTCCTACTTTTCCTCTCATATTTTTTAGTGCAACCATTAATGCCCATTTTCCCCATTACACTTTGAATTCTAGAAGGTTGGGACATGCCTGTCTTGCTGACTCTTACACCCAGTATCTGTACACTGCCTGCCACTTACAGTATCATCCAGATGCCCCAATAAGAGTTGGTGAAGTGGATCAGTTAAGCCATGGGGAGAAAACCTTTAAAGAATGAGTCAGTGACCCCAGAATACCAAGCTTTAAGAAAAGCTAAGTCATATTATTTGCCCTAAAAAATACCCACTGAATTAGAAACAAGTAGACAGCATTTGTTCAGAGAAAAACCCAGGGAAAATATCTGCTGAGGAACAACATAGTAACTCATAGCCCTACATCACAAAGAACAGTGAAATCCAATGTGGCAGCTGCTAGACAGATGGGGCTATTTATATTTAAATTTGAGCCAGGCATGGTGGTGTGCACCTGCAGTCCCAGATACTTGAGAGGCTGAGACAGGAGGATCGCTTGAGCCCAGGTATTCAAGACCAGCTTGTGCAAGAACCCACCTCAAAAAAAAAATAATAAATTTGAACTAATCATCTATCATTAAATGAAATTAAGAAGGGTCAGTTGTCTATCTACATTTCAAGTGCCAAAAGCCACCTATGTCTTGCAGCTACCATATCGGACAGCCCAGGTCCAGAACATTCTGTAACTGCAGGAGATCCTACTGGACAACACTGTTTTTGATGTACCTAGAGGGAGGAGCAAGAAGCTTTTCCAGGCTTTTCTTCAGTGGTGCCTCCTGAGAGTCTACCACTCTTCAAGGCAGGCTTGTAAATAGTTCATCAAAAGAAGAGTTCATGAGCAGCCCTTTTCTGGGGAAGGAGGGCGTGATCACAGCAGGCTAGGGACAAAGGGATTCTGTTCGAGAAAATCCTCCAAGGTAAGGAGCCACTACAGGGAAGGATTCAGAAAATCCAAGGGCTCTAGACCTACTCTGGAATGAAATGGGAACCTGGAGGAGACTGGCTCAACTGACCCTCAATGAAATAATCTGTACAACAAACTCCCATGACACATGTTTACCTATGTAACAAACCTACACATGTACCCCTGAACTTAAAAGTTAAAATAAATAGATAAATAAATAATTTTTTAAATGATGGTTTGAAGCTCATGTAATGTAGAGAAACCTCACTGGGATGCACTCTCCTGGATTTTTTTTTTTTTTTTTTGAGACAGAGTCTCACTCTTCACCTGGTTGGGGTGCAGTGGCATAATCTCAGCTCACTACAACCTCCTCCTCCCAGGTTCAAGTGATTCTCCTGCTTCAGCCTCCCAGGTAGCTGGGACTACAGGTGCAGGTCACCATGCCAGGTAATTTTTGTGTTTTTAGTAGAGACGGGGTTTCACCATGTTGGCCAGGATGGTATTGATCTCTTGACCTTGTGATCCGCCCACCTCAGCCTCCCAAAGTACTGGGATTACAGGCTTGAGCCACCATGCCCAGCTTCTCCTGGTTTTTAAGAAATGTTTTGGAAATTCTCTGCTGATGTTTAATATTGTTCTTTATAGAAAAATGCATAAGCGTGAGCATGTGAGTGTATGTGTATACACATACATACACATATTATAATATAAACAAGGTCATTAATAAAATTTCTCCAACCTTAAAAAAAATAAAAGAAAGCTAAGACCCAATATGACAGTATTAAGTGGTGAAGTCTTTAGGAGATGATTAGGCCATAGGGCTCTGCCCTCATGAATGGGATTAAATCCTTATCAAAGCACTCAAGGAAAGTACGTAGGTCCATTTTGCCCTTCTGCCTTCTGCCATGTGAGGACACAGCATGAAGGCACCATTTCGGAAGCAGACAGCGGCTTTCACCAGACATCAAATATGCTGGCGCCTGGATCCTGGACTTCCCAAGTATCCAGAACTATGAGAAAATAAAATTTCTGTTTTTGTAGTAAAACAAACAAACAAAAAACAACTGACTCTTAGTAGCTTAGGATGGAGGAGGTGGTGGCTGTTAAACCTGGCGGTTCTCAATGGGGGCTGCACATGAGAGAGAATCCTTTAGGGGTGTCCACGCTCCCTCCCAGACCAAGGGGATCTGAGTCCTGGAGTCAGGGCCCGAGTGTTGACTGTGTGTTAGAGCACCCTGATGATTCAAATATGTGATCTCTATGGAGAACCATCAGTTTAGTCCAACAAGACATGACTCCTGCTTTGCTCTTCTTTCCCTTCCACTTTTCTCCACAGGCATATACTATACTGGTAACAAAAATGAGTAGAAAATCAGAATTCCTCTCTCCTAATTGGATATAAATAGTTGATCAAGGATTGGTGCTGTTGGTGATTTTTAAATTGCTCTGAGAAACATCTTGTGGACCTTTCTATAGAAATTTTCTCCTAGAAGGCATGTGCTCTGCAGGTGGAGAGGATTCACGTGTCTTCTCTGTGTCCACTCCCCACTCTGCTTTCCAGCCACTCCACTGTAGAAGTCACTTGCTCTCCAGGTGGAGAGGATTCATGCATCCTGTCTCCACTCCCCACTCTGCCTTCCAGCCGCTCTGCTCTGAAAAGTGCAGCTACTGTGTTTGTAGTCCTTTCTGTAGACTGGCACAGTTTGCACAGATGGTTAATTCTATCACCAAAATTTACCTTCAAGCATTTGTCAGGATCTACTCATGCTGAAAAAGCAAATAAAAAGTAATTTGTTTTCTCTCTGCTTGTGGAAACTATTTTGAGAATAACTGAAAAACCTACCTCATGCCACAATATTGGGCTGACCAGCAGTAAGTTGGAGAGCCATAGAATTTGGTGGCTTGAAGAGACCTTGAACATTATAGGCCAATGACCTCATTATGCAGATGGAGCCCAGGGGCCTGAGGGGCTTGCCCAAGGGAAACTTATTAATGCCAGAGCTGTGACCTGAGCAGTTTCCCACCTCCCAGCCCTGACCTGCCACAGAGGAGGAGGAGGCACTACCGAATTGCTGAGGAAAACAAGCGTTTGCGTTGCTCTTTACACAGTTTAATTTTAAAGTTGAAATTGTAAAGTTTTGCACTGAGCCATTTGAATACTCTCCTACCCAGATCCTTGTAATGCAAATGGCAACTACCATTCCTCACCATCATCCTCCGAAAGCATTACTAGTATTGCCTCCGTTTTGCAGGTTAGCAAACTGAGGCTTACAGACATGTCAATGTGCTCGTCACCCAGCTTGCAAGTAACAGAGCTGTTATTTGAACCTTCATCTACCTATTTGAACTCAAGCTCCATAACTACCATGATATACTGCCCAAACCCTATCCTAGAATGCTACTTCCCACAGCGTTACTAGGATATTCCTAGAATAATCCTAGAACATTAACTACAATCCTTTTGTTTGGAAGTTCCCTACTCCACCACAGGTCTGAAAAAGCTCCTTAAAATGCTTCAATGTATAATTTACAAGCCCCCCTCACCCCACCCTCAATGGGGGGTAAGGACCCTCCATTTCCTAGTCCCCATAACTACACCCTGTAACCCTGTTTCATATTTAATGAAGCTATTTAAGTAATCAAAGTTGATCAACACCCACAGAAGAACGCACTGCCCTGACTCAAAACCAGCCTGCCTAGACAGCCCGTTAGTTAGGCTGAGAGCATCTCCACCTAGACAAACACCATCCACATACCCAGGCCTCTTCTTGCTGTGAGGACTAAACTCTCAACAATGACCTGGTGCTTCACAGAATTAATCCCTTTCACTGTGAGGCTTGTTAAGCAAAATAAGCCTCCAGTTTCTGTCAGCCGGGAACTTAGCACAACAATTAATTTGGAGGCGTTTCCCCCTCTCTTGACTTATTCCTCACGTTCCACTCTAAATTTAACCAGCAGACTCACTGGTTGTATTTTGGCAGACCTGGTTTAGCACAGTCTCCAAAAGCATGAAGGTTATTCATTTTAATCATTACATGGCTGTTCTTAACATAAGACAGATATTGCACTGAACACATTCATTACCAAAAAGAAACCTGATCCTTCAACAACAGATCAACAGACTTGCTAAATATAGTTCCTCCATAGCCGTAGGAACTCTCTTTTCTCAGAACCCCTTGTGACTAAATAATATGTTTTGGATTTAAGCATGTTCCCAAATGACTTTGTATTTCAAGTTACAACGATGCAGAGTGAATCACGAAGTAGTTAGGCTACTTCGAGTAGATCAACCTCGTAACACCTTTCATTCATTTATTCATTCAAAAATCTTTCATGGAGTCAGACCCTGTGTGGCGCATGCACACACACACACACACAGACACACAGAATTACATATTCACACAAACTCTGTCACAGACACAAAGTACTCAGTCTATCCTTAAAGAGGTCACTGTCTAGTAAGGAAAGCAGGCAAATATCTGCCATTACAGTGGAATGAGCACATAATGCCAGCACAAGTCCTATGGGAATACAGAGGAGAGACACTGAACCCAATCCAGAAGAAATTTCCCAAGGAGGGTGCACAGGACTGAACGTCTGTGTCCCCCTACAATTCTTACGTTGAAATCCTCACCCCTAATGTGGTGGTATTAGGAGGTGGGGCCTTTGAAGGTAATATGAATGGGATTAGCACCCTTATAAAAAGAACCCCACAGAGCTGTGTTGCCCTCCTTCTACCATGTTAGAATGCAAGAAATCTGCCATCTGCAACTCCAAAGGGCCCCTCACCAGCACCCACCCTGCCGGCACCCTGCTGGTCTCGCCTTGCAGCCTCCAGAGCTGTGAGAAAGCATGTCAGTCGTTTATCAGCTATCTGGTCTCTGGTACTTTGCTATAGCAGCTAAGGCAGGGGAGAACATCTGAATTGTACCACTTACAGCTAACACAAAGAAGAA
The DNA here is from genome assembly GCA_963573385.1 of Cacajao melanocephalus. NCBI lineage: Eukaryota > Metazoa > Chordata > Mammalia > Primates > Pitheciidae > Cacajao > Cacajao melanocephalus. The sequence goes on from CAUYLG010011911.1 coordinate 67,246, forward strand.
AACTCACTCTAAATTAATTGAATGAATGGGTAAATGAATGAATGAATCTACAGAGGACTGATGTGATAGGTATGCAAACAATGGAAATAACTATGAGAGAGTTTGCCTGAGGCAGGTCAAAAAGAAACAAAGGTGGGCACTAGCAAGAGTGGTCAGGATAGACGTTAATCAATGATACACGTTGCCATGTGGAGGAGGGCCCAGCACGAGCTGGACTCTGCTTGGATTTGTGCAGAGGGGACTGGGTGTTTAAAGGGGGAGTGAGTGAGTAGGGAGAGGGGTGAGTGGGGACCCAGTAGAGTCAGGGAAGTGAACATTTCCAGAAAGTAGGGAGGGGGCGTGGTCTGTGTGAACCCATCAACCCATCTGGGTTTGCTAACTGAGCTTATGGTAGTCAGGCTCCCACTACCTGCAGAGGCTGGGAGTCAGGGCCTCTGTCTTCACCTATTGGCCGGAACAAACAATAGATTTGTTTAGCATCGAAATCTTGAGTTTTCTCAGGCAGGCACTATAAGGGGGCTAGGGTCATTCCAGGGATGTGTGGCTTTAGGCTGCCAGAAGCCATGCTAGTGTTTGTTCAAGTCTTTATGGACCAAGATTGAAGCCATCTAGAAGGTACTCAGGAGAGCCTGGCTGGAGTCTGGTCAAGGAGGGACTCTTTGTCAGGTGCTATGAGATTTTGGGGGCCCCCATCTAGGCTCTACAGAACCCCGAGAGGGCCTTCCAGGGGAGAACTACTGGAACAGCAACCCGGGGGAGTTGCCCAGAGCGGAACCACCTGCCCAGCAGCATGGGAGATTATAGTGAGTTCTGGAAACATTTGATTTTTCTAAAGCAGGGAATGAGTTGGGGAGAGGGGCTGAGGGGGAGTCTGGACGTGTCCCTGAAGCCACAGAACATGAAGAGCCAGCAGTGGATCTGGGGGATTTTCCTGGAGGTGATGAGGAGCCAGAGAAGCAAGATGGCTTTGATCAGCAGGTGGCTGAGGATGGGGGGTCAGCAGTCTGAGGCTATGGCAATAATTCCAGGAGAAATAACGAGGCTCTCAAAGAGGCCTGCTGCTGGGGGTCCAGGAAGACTGGGTTGGATTTTTAAAGTACATATTGAAAGGATTATTAGCTTGGTTGGGAATGGGAGGCATGAATGTGATTATTTCCTGGTTTCCTGGCTGGGTTGTCTGGATGGGTGGAGGGCATCATGGAGAGGAAAGCCAGGAGAAGCCAGGCCGGGGGATTACAAGTTCAGTCTGAACGTGCAGCATTCGAAGCTCCCACTGGAATGTCCTGCCCGTGTATGCTGTGGGCTGCGCAGTCCCAGGAGAGGGCTGGAAGCTGAAAATCCCTCTGCATGCATTCTTCACATCCTAGAAGGTATTCACCTCCAAAGTCATGCCAGCTGAGAAAACTGCCTTGAGCCTGGTGAGAATTTAAAACTACCAGTAGATACAATGTGCTGCAGACTTCCTATTGTACTATGCTCCTCACCTCTGTCTCAGCCGCAGCCCACCGTTACCTCGGAAGTCACCAGTTTTCCGTGATTGGCCTCATGATGCCGATATCAATCTCCCTATTGTCTCGCACGAGTTTAGTTATCAGGGACAAACTTAAAACCCTAATCCTCGAGGGCAGTGACCTGAGGGCTCTTTTCACTGAGGGAGGACTGGTGGTGAGGAATGATGGGGAAACAGGGAGCCCAGGAGGACAGCAGAATGTCTACGTGACTTTCCAGCAAGAGCGCCTGGAGCTGAGCGGCACAGGGGATAGAGCAGGCAATGATGGGTGCTGCTGTGATGGCCCCCATGCCCACCCCCAACCAGCAGGAGCCTGCCGTTAGGCAGAAGGCTTCCAGCTCACTGCCCCATCCTTGCTCCCAAGTCACCAGGTGTGAAAATAGACAATGTTTCTTGAACAACTACATCTTGCCAAGCTCTGGGCTAAATATTTCATATACACCACTCCACCCAATTATATATTATATAATTATATATAATACACACATATATTCCATTATAATTATGTTATATATACATTACGAACATATAATGTATTATATACATCACCCCACCCAATTCTACTATATAATTAAAATTAGATTACATATACCATATAAATGTCCATAATGAATTATATACATCACTCTATCCAATTCTAATATGTAATTATAAGTAGGTTATATATATATGTCTATAATGTAGTATATACATTACCCCACCCACCCAGTGCTGTCCAAAATGCTTAAGTGGATGTTAGTCCTCCAGTTGTGTGAATGAGAACATGGAGACTTCCAGTAACTTGCCAGTACCACACAGCAGATCCAAGTTCAGAGTAATCTAAGGCCTTTGGTAACCACCACAGTAGACCACTTCACCAAATGTTGTCTCCCTGGGGTCCTGTCTCCTCCTCTCTCTCACCAGATTCATCACTCTTGCTCTTGGCCTAGGTCAGGGCCACAGAGCAGCAAAGGATGCACTCACCCAACTGGGCAGCCATTGCAGTGTTTTGGCTCTGTGGAATGGAGTCCAGCCTCTTGACATCTACCCGCCCACGGTTTCACCCTCCAGGCACCACTTCTGGCAGGGCCAATCATATTCCAGCAACTGTGTGGCAGAAACTGAGGCTGGCTCCCGAGTGTTAGTTCTCCCCTATTCCTTCCTTATAGAACCCCCAGTTCTTCATCACCTGCATCCTGCATAAAGACGACATTTCTTAGTCTCTTTCTGCCTAGGTGTGACCATGTGACTAAATTCTGGCCAATGGGGTTCAAGCAGAAGTGTTATATGCAAATCCCAGAATATATTGCTTACAAAGAAGGGAGATGACACTTCTTATCCTTTCCTCCATCCTGCTGGATGGAATGTGGAAGCGATGGCTGGAGCTCAAGCAGCCAGAGCCTGGGTCTTTAGGGAACAGCCATAGCAGGCGGGACTGTCTGCTTTCCAACCTTTTATGGGGGTGCATCAGACATTTTGTGGTTGAGCCACTGTTCATTCAGATTTTCTAGCAGTAATCTTATTCCTGCCTGATACAGGCAATGATAGTGTGTGGAAGCTATTGCTATTTCTCCTGTCTTCTCTAAATTAGACATTTTTCACCTGCTGAGTGATTCATGCTGAACTCTCTTAGAACAGAAAAAGCTGTCCATGCATTAGGCGTCATTTGTATTTCTTGCCACACTGCATTTTGTTATATCATGGGGGTAATGATGAGAATAGAACACAGCACATTTTGCAGCTAAATAAGCAAACTGTACCCAATCATCTGTGCTCAGATTTCTCATGGGCTATTTATGACTTTTGTTCTGCATCATTAAACATCAACTAAAACTCAGCTTATCTTCTGGCCCATAAAAGATCCAGAACCCTTTATCAGTGACCAGTCTCCCCACTGAGGCAACAGAAACCTTCCCCTCTCAGGCACTTTGCCCCAAATGACAAGCCCCTTGTAGTGATCTAGAATCTTTTTATTCAATGCACTGACTGTATCTGTTTACTTTTTCTTTCTTGTTGACTATTCCCAAAGCAGACCAGAAGAGAGGCAGTGTTCTGGGAAGGCAGGGGGTGGACAGACCCCTCGCTTACCCTCACAGCTGTTACACAAACTATTCTGAAGTTGGCCTTCTCTGACTGTGGTGTGCTATCTTTTTAACTCACATATACTTCCAATGACTGGTCCTTTATATAGACTAGGAGTTAATAGTTTTGCAAATGTTCCTTTGTATTCATTAACTATTTACTATGTGTTCCAAACGACTCCTTAGAAGACATGGAAGAAAACTACAAAGGATCCTTCTCACAAGTCCCCAGACCATAGCCAGGTGGGTTTCTTTATAATTTTATGAAAAGAGCATGATATTTCTTAGTTTAAAATATGGATTTTTGCTGTATACTGGACCAGAAATCAGACTCAGAGATTTTAAATCTATTTAAATGTAAATTAATATGTAAAAATAGCAATGGTCTCTACAGCCATCATTGTACCTCATTCACTCATTGCAAGAGAAAACATAGGTGAACAGGTTGACGATCATGTTGAAGCAGCCCAGATTACTGTAAGTTTTACATAAGCAAAACTACAATGTTTATTTCAAATTGTAGTCTTTCTGAAAGTAGAAATCAAGGCAGTCCAGTAACATGAAGAGATGGAGTTTAATTTCAGCTCTATCAGTTGAGTCAAGCAACTCTGCTTAAATCGCTTTCTTTCCAAATGCTCTTGTAGCAGCAATGGGTTAATAATGCTCACATGCAGGGCTACCTAGGGCGTGAAGTGGGCCAGCATCTCTGGGGATGCCTAGCACAATGCTCAATAGGTAGAGACTTCTCTATAAATATTGATGGAATCTGACCCCAGACGTATGGTTTAATAGGGATAAATAGGTACTGAGAAAATGCAACATTTATGGTTAGTCACATGCTCTAAAAATCTAAATTAAGGAATATATCCTGACACGGAATGCAGGTTAATTAATATAGTTCGTGGATAGAGTTTCAAAATGAAGATAGCAGAGATAGCAGCCAATAGTAATGACAATAAATGTTATTCAACACCACTATGCATCAGATATTGTGCTGCACATTTAATCTTCACAATAACTTTATGAGAAGGTATCATCTTACAGATATGGATGCAGATCTAGAACAAGTGGTGGCTGTAACAAGAGATGAGGAAAAATTGGAGCCCTTAGGTCTAGGAGGCAGTGAGACCCAGCCAGCCCCAGGTAAGCTCGCTATAAGTGGCCCTTCCCACAGTGTGAGTGCAGCTGAGTCCTTCCTTCATCAGGTGCCTGTATAAATTATAAACAGCATGACAGAAGAGGAAAACTTACAAGGTATTTAGGAAAGAGTATGGAACTGAAGAAGGCCAATTTTGTGAAGCCAAAAGCAAATAGATAGATGCATTCATTAACCTGGAAAAGTGAGTTGGCAAGGAAGCATTTCTCCCTGTGAATTCATTTACCAGCACCATCTTCTCTAAATTTTGGCCTTTAGGATCCTCCAGATCAACATACTCTTCCAGGCTTCAAGCAAGTCATTGGTTTCAGCATCTGGGAAACCCAAGGAATGTTATGTAACTGTCTCATGTATATGCATATGTATGTTCTTATAAGGAGAAGGCTCCCAGTGTTCATCAGATCCCAAAGTAATCTACGAGCTGAGAAGGTCAGAAGCCCTGCTTCAGATTGCCCCTGCCAAGAGCCAGGCACTGCTCTGCAGGGATGAAGCTCCATTTGGATCCTGCCCATGGCCAGCTGAAGCCGCTTCTGCCTCTTGGAAGCCCTCAAGCCACTTATTTTAAGACCATGCCTGTAGTGTGGATCTTCAACTGCTGATTGCAATAGATTTGACGTCCCTTGACCAGGCAGTATGCCAGGGAAGCTGCATTTCCTCCTCAAAGGCTGGCAGAAAAACTTAGGCCCCAACTTACCAGAAAATGTGAAGGGGCCAAAGTCAACTTTCCCATTATAGTCATAGGCTCCCCCACACTGGTGGTGAATCCTCAGCACAGGCAAAAAACAGGAAGGCATAAAAATGAAGCACATCTCTTGGCCAGTGGTCTTGAAGTGTTCCTTCCACACCTGCCCACCTTGGCCTGCCTGCGAGCACCCTCTCTTTTCTGCAGAGGTTACTTGCAGCGTATCTCAGCCTTTCCACTCGAGTTCAATTCTCCACTTAGAGCCAAGCACCCTGTCTAACCCATGGTGCACACAGGAATGCAAAATATCCCCTGCTGTGTGCTGATACCACATGCAGCACGAAGTGATCCCAAGGTGTCCTGAAATTAACTTACCGAGTCACATGCAGCATTTCCTTCCTTTTATTTTCATTTTGAGGGAGAACAGAATGGAATGGAATAGACAGACTAGACTAGAACATATCGGAGTCATTGCATGGTAACGACTACTTGAGACTTTTGTTTCAGTGTGTATGGTGGGGTGGGGGGTGTTGCAATTTAAAATGTTGCCTCTCAGTCAGAAAAAAACTTGAAAAGATGAATCTCAGGCCATCCATGGAGCTTTCCCATGAGGTCCAGGGGCTTCTGAAGGGCTGTGAACTTGCAGGGAAAATGAAAACAAAAGCAGGGGGACAGAGGACCTTGATTCAGGTCCAGGAGGTGCTGTGTCCTCAGTCAAGTCCCACCATCCCTTTGAGCCTTTTTTCCCATTTGTAAAATGAGGATAATCAGTCTCATTTTGCCTACATTGAAGGATTGTTGTGCAGCTCAAATGGAACAGTGTTTGCTAAATGTGGTGCACATCACAGGACAAGGCTTATGTAAGGCATTTTGGAATTTTTGTTTATAGTGGGAAGTCCAAACCAGGAAAAGAAGAAATGGATAATAGGGTTGTTCAGGAGGTACAGGGGGTGCAGAGGGTGCTATGGTTTGAACATGTCCCCCAAAAATCATGTGTTGAAAACTTAACCCATGATGCAACGGTGGTGGGAGGTAGGGCCTAATGGGAGGTGTTTGCATCACGAGGGCTCCACCCTCATGAACCTATTATTAAAAGGCCAGAGTTTGCAAGTTCAACCTCTTGCTCTCTCTCACCTTCTCTTTGCCATTTTGCCATGAAATGAAGCAGCAAGAAGGCCCTCATCAGATGCCAGTCCCTCAGTCTTGGACTTCTCAGCCTCTAGAACTGTGAGAAGTAAATTTCTTTTCCTTATAAACTATTTAGTCTGTGGTATTCTGTTATAGCAACACAAAATGGATTAAGACAGAGAGTGTTAAAGATCCCTCAAGTCATCCGACACGGCAGTCTCAGCAGTCTCCTAGTTCCCCTGTGTGTCCAGCCAAAGGAGGTTATCCAGGTAATGCCTCAGGAATCCTCCTACTGCAAGGATTCTAAGCAACACAAGCAAAGGAAGTCTCATATTTGTTTTGTTTTCAAGTGTCATTGGCCCTAGGGCTGGTATTTGATAGCACCTGCATGTCTAGGGCTGACCAGTTCTTTCTGGCTCACTCCACCCCTGCAGAGCCCTAGGAAAACCATGCAACTTCCTCATTGCCGATGAAGCAAGGCATTTCAAGTGCACGCCTCTTATGGAGTGAACACTGCTGCTCTTTCTACTTCATGGAAAGGTCTTGCAAAACATTGTTTCTGTCTTCTTACATGAATCATAGACTAAAGAATGAAGAAACACTTCTGAGTAACAAACAAGGAAAAAAGAAAAGAAAGCAAGCTGTGATGATGTGTTCTTGGAACATAACTCCAAGTCAGTTTACATGAGCAAAATCAACATGTAGATCTTTGTGTAGGGTTTGCTGCTAAAGGAAAAAAAAAATCCTTTCCTTTTCCTTTTTTTCTGATTAAAAAGATAACAGACACTCACAAAAGCAAATAAAAAAACTGGTTCCCAAGAAGAAGTCAATGTAAGCAATTTAAAGAACACTTTTCCAAACTTGTGTCTTTTACTAAACTAAAAGATGGATATACATACATGGGTACAGTATAGATGCTATTTTCCACTTCACGTTTTTTTACCCATCCACATGACAGAGAGCTTCTCCATGATGGTGAATAAAAATCTAGAACGCTGCTATTAGTAGTTGCATTCTGTCATAAAAATGAAGCATGACTTATTAGTCAATCTCACTGAGTTGCTTCTTAATTTTTATATCTATAAAAAATGCCAGGATAAACATTCTTATATATTCACTAGTATGCGTTTGTCCAGTTATCTCCCAGGAATATGTTTCTGAGAGAAGAATGACTGAGTCAAAAACTATCAGCATGTTAAATGTTAATGCATATCGCCAAATTGCTCTGCAAAAATGGGGCTTCAAGTCCCATCATCCCAGAATTGTACAAGAGAACCCATTTCTCCACATCTAATCAACAGTGGCTATTGTCAATATTTTCACCTGTTTTCCAACCTGATAAGTAACAAATAATATGTATTTGTTGTTTTAATTACATTTCTTTGATTTCAGTGAGATGTTAAATTATTAATTGTTATCAATACAAATATACCATTAAGAGTGACAATTGTTAATGTGAATTGAAAAATTTCTCTGCACCAGACACTATACTAAGCTCTTTACAGAATTATTTTCTTTAATCCTCACAGTAACTACTCAAGGCAGGGAAAATAAGTATCCCTATTTTACAGATAAAAACAAAGGCTTAGAGAGATTAATTTGCTGATGGTCACAGAGCTAGTAAATAGTGAATCCAGAACTTAGGTAGATCTGCCCCCAAAGCCCACACTCTGTAGCAGAGCATCATCCTTCCATTTATTTTCATACACATGTGCACTAATTCTGTGTTTCTTCTATGTATGTTTCCATAGGTAAGTTTTATGTGTTTATGTCCTTTGCCCATTTTTTTTCAATTGGAGTGCTTATGTTTTTATTAATTAGCAATAACTCTTTGTATATTAAGAATATTGCCATTTTTAAATCTACTTTTTTCTCTGAGAAATGTATTTATACCCAATTTACAACTTACATTTTTGTTTGTGATTAGTGCAATGAGTGAGTAATGACTTTGATAAGCTCTGAAGCCTGCTATTGTACTCCTCAGGTATAGATGAGCGCAAGAAGCTTAGCCAAGCGGATGGGGTTAGATTTTGCTGGCAGCGCAGCCATGGACACTAAGAGGGTTGGATAAAAGCACACATGGCAGTGGGAATAGGGGAAGAAGTGACAGAGAAAGCTCGCAGACAGGGTCGCATGGCTGCAATTTCCCCTTCAGTGAACCTCTTTAGGAAAAGAGGTCTCTCAGTTTTTCTCACCTTGCAGGACTTTCTTTAACACTTTCCCGCACTTCTGCCACTATATCCCAAGAACAGGAGTTTTGTCACACAGTATGTTTTAGGGCTTCAAAATCTTTTTTCATTCTCAAATTCGAATTAACCCTTTATCAAAGCAAAAACTAAGCAAAGACCCCCAGCACAGCCCTCCTTTGGCCTTGGGGTAGGTTTATTGTCATAGCACAAACCATCTTCCCTACAGCAGGACAGGTGCCAAGGGGGAGATGGGGGATCAGGGCCCAGCTGGGGTCCCAGCAGGCACTGACTGGTAGTGTGGCCATAAGGAAGTTGTTTTCCAATCCCCTGGCTTTGGTTTTCTCACTAGCAAAATGGGGATGATATAGCCATGTCACAGACGGCTTGGAAATTACATAAGAAACTGTTTACCAAGGGCCAATGCCTGTGTGACCCTGAGTGTTTAGAAGCTGAGCCTCTGACTCCACCAGTGTCCTTAGAGATGGTGACATCAAAGTCCTCTAGGGCTTTCATTGGAGAAACGTAAAACATTGCTAGGACTCAGCTCCCTTGCTGTTAAACCAGCATTTCAGTTGATGTGTCTCCAAGATTATTATCCCAAGAGAGACTGCCAGAGCTAAACAGCAGGACAGAATGACATTTCCTCGCTCCTCATTGACCTCCTTCTCTTCTTTGTGGGCACCAAAGCCCTTCAATGGCTGCCTGATCCTAGAATCCACAATTGCTTGACTCAGTGACTATTCTTGAAATATTCGTGGTCCCCAAATCCTCTATCTTTGGCTTGGGTTATACAGGATCGCAGAGCTATAGTATAAATGAAGCAATACCAGGATTCATTCAAAGAAAATTCTCCAGAACATCAGAACTTGTTGGAAGCGATAGAGGAGAAAGGCAATCCTCTTAATTTCCTACAAAGACCAAAACAATCCCTCCTTTGCTGATGCTGGCTGGTTAGTTCCCAGGCATCCCTCTCCACCCTCAGAATGCCCCTCCTTTGGCCTTGAGGTAAGTTTATTGTCACAGCACCCTTCGTTTGTAGAGCAATGTAGATTTAGAGGAACTGGAGCTATGTGCATGGAGCCCCCACTTTGCCAAGCACTGTAAACACACCTCATCCTCACAGCAGCCCAATGAGATCCCTAATCACCTACTTAAGAAAGCAGGAAGCCAAGATTCAGAAGGTTGAACAGTTCCCAAAGCCGCATAACTGGCCAATGACCAAAGTGCAACTTAAGCCCAGCTGCATGCACCTTCAACGCCCCCAGTTGCCCGCCATGCACTCATCCTTTGGCCTTTAGAAAGCACTTTCACATGTGTTTTCTTCTTGATTTGCTCCCAGATTCTTCAGAGTAGCACAGCTCCCCTCCCATTGTCTCCATTTACTGATGTGGGGCTGAAAGAAGCTGCAGAATGGATTCTCACCCTCACCAAGTGGCATGTGGTGCCTCTGGAGCCAGACCCCAGGCATAGGCCTGCACCCCACCCAGGCAGCCTCCTGCAGCCAGGCCCCAGGGGTGGAGGGCACCCACCTGAGAGCTCCAAAGACATCTATTGAAGGAATACGAAAATATTTACCTTGTTTCTGAGATCAAAAATATTCTACTTAGAAATACTTCTGGACATTGCAACAAGATCTAAGTCAATGCTGACCAACTCACTGGGGAATCCTGAGTTCAGGGGCCCTGCACCCCTAATCCTTCTCCCCAAGGGGATCATTTGCCTTCATCAAGAAGGTACTGCTGCACAGGCCTTCAGCCCCAGCTGGAGGTCATCTCCACAGCTTCTTTTACTTGTAAAAGTTTATCAGTACAACCAGCCCCTGAGGGCTACAGAGTTAGAGGTAAAACCAAGCACAGCTCTGAAGGAGGAAGTATCGAACTGCAGCCAAAACAAATGTTGCCTGAGATGAGGGATTAGAGTAAAACTACAAGAAGAGCTGGCACAATGAACACACTTACGCTGCATTATTCAAGGGCATGAGGTATGAAGGGCAGCTCGCCTTGGAGAATGTAACAGTCTAGTCAACTCGCAGCCATTTTAAGCTGCATTCAGTGAGGTATCATTAAGGCTTTGAACATTCTTACTGGGGTCATACACTTTTTGAACTCAAAAGAATCTTTGAGAGAATCCAGTCCCATCCTCATATTTAACAGCTGATGGAACTAGTGTCCAAATAAGTTCAGTGACTTCCTCAAAGCTATCTAGCTGTCAGTGACAGAAAAGTGACCAGAAGTCAGGTGCGGAGCTTCAACATCAACACAGATTGCCAGGCCCTCAAAGGCACTCTTTATGCGCACATACACAGGTATACACATGCATATATGTATGTGATGCAAATGTAAGCACACATGCACATACATGCATTCACACACATATACTCACACACACACTTCACTCAGACTTCACACCATGTTCTTATCAAGCCCTTCTGGGCATCCAAGCAGGATATACCTCGGGTAATGAGGCTGGGTGTGCAGCTGACTGAGAGGAACACTGCACCGGGACGGGTCTTGCTCCCCGTCAGCTTTACATTTACACCTGTGGTTCCTTCACAGCCAGGCCAATAACAGTACTGACCTAGTGGGCGGTACTAGGTTTCCCAAATGACTGTATGGGAGAATGTTGACCAAGGGCTCCGAATGGTGCCTGGTACCTAACAGATCCTCATTCATGTTCTAGATAGGGATGTGTCACTTCTTAGAAGGCAGGAAACAAGTGTAGTGTAAGGAACAGAGCTTCTGTGGTCAGACCACCCTGGGCCAGGACCCTGACTCTGCTCTTAATTCTGGACAGCTTGCCCACCCTTGCTTGGCTGTGGCACCCATGTATACATGAGTTGTTGTCAGGAGTGAATGAGGTGATGGCATTGGCTGCCCAACTGCTAGCAAGTACGAAGGGCTCACAAATGGAAAGTCAATCCAGGGTGCAATTTGCATGTGGTAGAGAAACATAGCAGCCTACCTCTTCCTTTCCAAAAATCCATATCTACAGTTTCCTCCTTGAGGGTGAGTTTTGTAATCCTGCAGCACCAAAGTGTTGGGTGTGGCCTAGAGTCAGAGCTCCACGCACTTCCATAGAACGAAAGTTTTTCCAAAACTCTTTCAAAACTCACCTATTCAGGAAGTCTTTGCCAAGGGACTCGGAACTGACTTGGATGGGTCCTTTCCTGGTAGACACTCAGCACTAGATCTTTACTATATTATTCTCCACTTGTTGCTAAATTCCTTTCTAAGCATTCTCAAGTCCTTTCATCTAGGTTTGCTCTTCCCAACTCCATCACAATGTCCTGGGGAGCAATAATTACCCCTGTCAGCTAAGAAAGCATGATCACCCAGTAGGAACTCAAGAACCAGCTACCAGAATATCTTTCCTTCCACCCTACCCTAACTGTGTGGTGAGGCCCCTGACATTCTTTAAGGGATTCTGCTAAAGTCACATTTTCCCAGAAGCTCAATTTGATGCTGGGGAGGAGTGGGACGATCATCCCCGTCCCACATCACACATTCTGGACAGGAGCTCCTCTTCAGAGGCCACGTACATGAGGACAGATTCCATCAGGAGGAACAAGGCAGACACCCTGCCTTGTTCTTATTCTCTAAAATCCTCATTATTTATTGAGCAATGGTCCTAAGATGTCTTTTTTCAGGAACATTATCACATTGAATTTCATCCTGGCTACAATTCTTATTTCCCCAGTGAGGAAACAGCTGCTGGGAGATGAAGTAGCTTGACAAGATCACATTGCTAGAAAGAGATAGAAGACTTTAAAAGAGACCACAAAACTATGGTAACCAAAATAGCAAGGTACAGGCATAAAAACAGACTTATACACTAAGAGAACAAAATAGATAGCCCAAAAATAAATCCCCACATTTACAGCCAACTGATTTTCAACAAAGGTATCAATAGCACTCATTGGGAAAAGGGCAGTCTCTTCAATAAATGGTGCTGCAAAAACTAGATATCCATATGCAGAACAATGAAACTAGATACCTATCTCTCACTATACACAAAAGTCAACTCAAAATGGATTAAAAGCCGAAATGTAAGACCTGAAACTATGAAACTACTAGAAAAACAACATAGGGAAAATTCTCATGACACTGGAATGGGCAAAGATTTTTTGGAAAAGATTTCAAAACCACAGGCAACAAAATGAAAAATATTCAAAGGGATTACATCAAACTAAAAAGTTTCCATATGACAAAGGAAACAATCAACGCAGTGAAGAGACAACCTACAAAATGGAAGAAAGTATTTGCAAAGTATGCATTTGACAAGGGATTAATACTCACATTACATAAACTCATACAACTCAACAGCAAAAGTAATAATAATGAGCACTATCCAATTTTAAAATGGGCAAAGGGCCTGAACAGACATTTCCCAAAAGAAGATTTACAAATAGCAGGAGATATAAGACAAAATATCCAACATCATTAATCATCAGGGAAGTACAAATCAAAACCACTATCCTATATTGCCTCACCCCAGTTAGAATGACTATTATCAAATAGGCAAAAAATAACAAATGCTGGCATGGTTGCAGAAAAAAAGGAATTCTTATACACTGTCAGTGGGAATGTAAATTAGCACAGCCCTTATGGAAAATAGAATGGAGGTTCCTCAAAAAATTAAAAACAGAATAATTTTTAAATTTAAAAACATTAAAAATATGATCCAGCAATCCCACTACTGGGTATGTATGCAAAGGAAAGGAAGTCAGCAGGTCAAAGCGATATCTACACTGTTCATTGTAGCATTATTCACAATAGCCAAGATTTGAAATCAACCTAGGTACTCTTCAATGGATGAAGAAAATGTGATATTGTATCACAGGACTTGTACAAATTAACCTGTATTTAGCCGGTTTCATTCTTCTTTATGGCCAAATAGCATTCCATTGCTTATATACAATCCTTAAATGGCCTTTAAAAATAGTAAAAAATAAAGACAATATCGAAAAGGACCTATGATTTGCTGGAATTGACATCAGCCCTGGGGTAAACCATGCAGCCCTGAAACCCGTGATTGTTTAATTGTGCATTCCCAATGGGATCCTGCACTGCTTCCAGAGCCACAACCAGATCCACACTAAAACATTAACCCATGAAAATGGAAGGCCAGGGAGGGAACTGCTAAGCAGCACTGTTAATGCCAACACTCTCTTTACTCAGCTATCAGTATAAATTGAAATCTAAAAATCATGAGATATTTTCAATTAAACATACGTATGCTGACATTTGTTTCCCCTTCCCCCAGTGAAATATCTAACCTCTCTGTGGGAACTACCACAATTCACTTAGCCCACCTCATTCTAGCCTGAGCCTACTTCTCACGGTAATCTTCCTCATCTGGTTCTAGCCTCAGTCCACTTCTCATTCTAGCCTCTGTTGTGGTCAGCTCCTTCTAGGTACAGCGCCTCGGTACCTCAACCCCAGCCCTCTCTGATGTCCACCAGGACCTCTAGGTCCTCACACAAGAGAAACCTGGAAGTACAGGTTTAACACCTATACTTAATCCCCACTGGGCCACCCTTACCCAATGGGAAATGGAATCATGGAGAAGTCTTCACCCTTCTAGGGAAAAGTGGACAGCTCTTAAATGCATTTCTTAGGGCTCCTTAGGCGGTCTCTGGGAGCTGGTCCACAGGACACACCGTACGGGAACTTTCCTCCCCTGCCTTCCTCCCCCTGCTCCTGACTTCTGCTCCCTGGCATCATTTCCCACATAAACTACCCGCAGCAGCCCCTCTCAGGCTGTGTCTCAGGGAAACCCTAGCCAAGACAAATCACTTCATGCAGTAAAATTTAATGACTATAGTTTTAGAATCAACAAATGGGACATGGCATCTTACAAAAGATATCTCTGTACCACCACCTCTCCTCCAGGGAGGCAGATAGGCAGGAAGACCAAAACAGAACATTGAATTGTACAGAATTCCAGAGCATTTCATTAGTTTGTGTAATTAGTCAGAGAATTTGAAATAAGGCTATTCCCAAAATCTGAGCTGGATGGCCACTGTACTTCTTCATGATGGTGAAAATTAAGTTGAGTTTTACTTCCCTTAAGAGAGTGAGACAAAGAAGCAAAGAAAAATCAGGTCTCATGTGGCAGTATGCCAGGGCCTAGCCACATCAATGCTGAGAGGTTGTCACCACACCTGAGCTTAGATGGCTGAAGTAGCTTTTAAAACATAGTTTCCAGAAAGTGGAGATCAAAATCCCACACTAAACAAATATTTTAACTTGGAGAGAAAACGATTGTCCTCTAAGATGTACCTGGAGTGTGTGGAGGAAGGAATACTAATACCACAATACTCCAAACACAAACAACACAGAGCTTGAGAAAAATGTTGTGCTTTACCAAATAGACAAAAGATCTTGGGAGCATTCCAGAAGGACAAGGGTTACCTGTAGATTAGTATGAGGAACCGACAGACTGCCCGCACAGCTCAGAACCACTTTCGGGAGTACGCCTACACACACGACTTATTGAGTGTACCAGTGAAGACACGCCAACATATAGGTTGGTTGTTCTGCACAGGTGTGGTGAGTGGGGAGACTAAAGACACCTTCCCTCACTGTGTTTCAGGGCACAGGGCACAGTGTGACACCTCAGGAGACTGGAGGAGGGAACCTAGCTAAATGACCCTCTCAAGTCCCTGAATCTTCTGAGCCCCAGTTTCTAGGTCTTACAAAATTAGGCTGATAATATCACAGAAACATCCTAAGAAAGAAGACATGAAAGGGCATTAGAGAAAGTGCTTTGTAGAAATAAATAATCCCATGCTTACTAGTACAAGAGCTGGGACAGACACTCACATTTGCTTAGAAAATCCTATGTTCCTAAATCAGCCCCATAAACTAGCATGAAAGGAAATACTTAAGTAAATGTACACTACAAACAGCTTGTACATACCCTTAGGCAATACAAAAGCATCCCTGTCTTATGACTAATATGCAAAGCCATTCTTGTCTAACTGAAGGCGATCTAAGGGTGCCTTCTCTCACGGCAGTACCTCTTGAGCCCAACTTTAGCTGGAGCATAACTTTGAAAGTATCATATGGATTCATATAACTGAGGCTGGCCTCCTGCCGATTGGTAAAAATTGGTCAACCTTTTCTTGAGCAAGTTAAAGAAAACATTCTACTTTTTATTTGAGCTCCAATTTATCATTGTAATTGATACTTTGAAAACAAGAGCACAGCTAGAAATAACAGTACCATTTGCATAGTCTAGAAATTGAATCTAGCTAAAGCCCAGTGTCTGACAAACTAGCCAATTAAAAGCAGTGCTTTGATCTAGTTATGAAGCATCAGTGGCTGCTAAGATTACAAAAAGAGAGACAATATGAGCTCCTTTTGCGATGGAAAAGCAAACCAATACCTTGAATGTAGTTTTATTTAAAAAACTGATCTGAATATAAACAAGGCTCTAAATCCAATTACCAATTAACAGGAAATGTATATCGAGGAACATGTTAAAAGACACCATGGGAATGCAATCAGTAAAATCTAGAATGTTAGAAACTGTACAAACATTTCAGGTTTTCTTCAACAAAAGAAGGTGGAAACAAAAAGAGAGAGAGAGAGTGAAAGGTAAAGGATTGACCTAATTTCTCATTAAATAAAGGTAGAAAGACATACTGACCAACACAAACATGCATACTTTATTTGAGTCCTGATTCAAAATGCATAAAAGGTTTCTAAAATGTGTGACTTTGATCCCTGACCATGAAGAAGAAACTGGTATAGAATTTTCTTCCCCTCCAAGGCAAAAAGAAAATTACACAAAAATGTTTAAAAACATCTTTTTCAGACACAGGATATCAAACAATGTAAGACTGTGATCCTGAGAAAAGAAAGCAAAGGAGCTGAGTTTTACAACTGTCCTGGATTTCTGCCTGAAAGCAAGTTTTGAACAGCACAGAAGGAAAAGGGGAGGCCAGGAAAAGCACCACAATCTCCCTGGGTTGAGGAGAAACAGACCAGGGTTTGGAGAGGCTGATCCACCTGGAATTGGTAGAGCCAAGTTCAGAGACAAGTGAACTGTGGAAAGAAAGAGTTCCAGAGATGTACACAGGTGGCCCCTTGAGTCACTGGCCGAATATTAGTCTGTGTATTCATAGCGGGAGGATCCACAAGGCTAGACAAATAACTGAATAACTACAATTGAATCCATTCCCAGACCTGTACAAGGCTGAGAGGCATGCAAATTCTAACCAGCCAGAGCAGACACACCTTTTTGAACACTCAGAGCAATGTGTAAAGATGTCAGAAGGATGATACTTTAGTACTAGAGCTAACTTAGCTCTAAAGAACAGACTATTCTAGAATTGCCCTAAAAGGCTTTAATGAAAGCCTGGTAAAGATTAATCAGTAAACATATAACTTATCTGTCTGCCAAAACAAATTTCAAAACTTTTTAAGAAAGACAACTGTATCTAAATACTAAACAATAGAAACTCATAATGTCCTACATTCAATAAAAAATCATTAGATGTGCAAAAAATCAGCAAATTGTGACCCACAGCAAAGGGGAAAATCAGTCAAAAGAAACAGAGATACATAACAGAGATGCTGAGAACAGCAGAAAATGATTTTTTAAAAAAGCTATTACAAGTACATTTAAATTTTTTAAAGAAAACATGAATATACTGAAGAGACAAATGAAAAATAATAAAAAGACTAAAATAGAAATTCTAGAGAAGAAAAATACAAGTTCTGCAAGGAAGAATTCACTGTACAATCCTAATAGCTGATAGGATGCTCCAAAAGAAAGACCAGTGAACACAAAGGCACTTATCATAGAAAATACTCAACCAATGAGCAGAGGGGAAGAAAGACAAACAACAAAACCAGAAACTCAGCAACCTGTAGTATAACATCCACCCGTCAAACATACGTGTAATTGGAGCCCAAGAAGATAACGAGGAGGTGGCAAAAACAAAACTTCTGTGATGAAATCATGACTGAAAATTTGCCATTTCTGATGCAAACAATAAACCCACAGATCCAAGAAGCTCAGTGATATCCAAGACAGATAAACACAAATATCATCATAATCAAATTGCTAAAAGTTATTTATAAGCAGGAAAAGTTTTAAGTGACTATATATGTAAACATAAAACATATGTATGTTACATATGTATATGGACACACAAACGTGTATATTTCTGATACATAATGTAACAAAAAGTAGATTCATTGTTGCCCGGGGCTAAGTATGGGGAGGGGAGGTGGGACTGACTATAGGAAGATGAAACAGCTTTTTGTGGAATCAAAATATTCTCTTTTAATTATGATGGTGTTTACAGGAGTGTACACCTTTGTCAAAGTTCATATAAATGTACTGTTAAAATAGGTAGATCTTATTGTATGTAAAACATACCTTAATAAAATTGATTTTTAAACCATATAACATTTTTGGGATAAGCGACAATTTGAACATGTACTGAGTATTTGATGACATTAAAAAATTACTGTTAATTGTATGGGTATGAATTAGTTTTTCTGGTTAAGTTTGATTTTAAGGGTTCTTATTGTGAGAAGTGTGTAGTGAAATATTTACAGACAAAATTACATGATGTTGATATTGGTCTTTTTAAAATATAAGCAGCAGGGGAAAGGGAAGATAGAGTAATGTTGGCCATCAGTCAATAATTGTTGAAGCTGGATACTGAGTATGCGGGAACTCATTAAACTATTTTCTCCACTTTTATAACAACTTGAAACTTTCAACATAAAAAATTCGTTTACATGCTTTAAACACATGAATTATGTGGCAAATTATTCAATTAAAAATGTAAACTGAGTAACTTTTTTAAGTGACAGGTACTACAGGACATATACAAGCATAAAGAATGGTCTCTTTGGAACCATCATGGAACTCATGATTTTACTCACAATCTAGAAAATGCCAAGTTGTAGAAAAAATTATATGATGAGAGTAGATGAGACCTTTTATGAGTCAGCAATAGGTTCCAAGAGAAACTCCACAATAAGAGATTTAGATAAGATAGAGGTTTCTTTGTCTCTAAGATGAAAATCTGGAAATAGGCCACCAGAATTGATAGTACTGTCAGAGCCATCAGAGCTGGCACCTGCAACAATGCAGTTCACAATCATTATCTCATTTAACCTTTTACCAGCCCAGTAAAGAGGATACTGCCCAAGGTCAAATCTAAATGTCAGGATTTGATCCTGGATCTGAAACATTTTTCATGAAAAGAATTATAAAATAACACCCTTACATTTTTCCTTATTGCTTCACCATCAATACTCAGTTTAATTTCACCAAGATTAAAGAATTAGATAGCTGGGCGTGGCGGTTCAGGCCTGGAATCCCAGCACTGTGGGATGACGAGGTGGGTAGATCATGACGTCAGGAGATGGAGATCATCCTGACTAACACAGTGAAACCCTGTCTCTACTAAAACTACAAAACAAAAAATTAGCCAGGCGTGGTGGCACGCACCTGTAGTCCCAGCTACTCGGGAGGCTGAGGCAGGAGAATCGCTTGAATCCAGGAGGCGAAGGTTGCAGTGAGCCAAGATTGTGCCACTGCACTCTGGCCTGGGCGACAGAGCAAGACTCTATCTCAAAAAAAAAAAAAAAGAATTAGATAGAGGCTTTATAAAAATTTTGAACTTTTTAATGCTCTTAAATACACCATTATTCTTCATTAAGTCTAATTGCATATCATAATTTGCACATTCTTCTCTATTAATGTAGTATCACTACCACTAGTCTAATATTTATTAGCCAAGATTAGAATAATTTTCTACTTCAAAGAAAATTATCTAGCTCAAAAAACAGTAGAGCTTAAATGAAAATAAAGGGGAAGAAAAATAATTCAAACTCTTTGATAGGGAATCTTTAAATGGTAAAACTATAGATTGATTACAATCACTCCCTGAGAGGGCATATTGGTTGAACAAAGAATAGCTTGATTATAATCTGGCCTGAAAACAAACTTGGCCCCATATAGCGTAAGTGAATGGTAAAGGCAATGTACAAACAAAACAAAACAAAACAAAAAAACAACAAAAACAAAAAAACTTACATGTAAAGGACTTTGAAAGTTAAGGATGTAAGCTTGAGATGCAATTCTATTTGTATATGAAAGTAACAGTAATACGAAAAGATGCCTGCATTCCTATAGCTTTGAAAGAACTTGGCAAAGAAGTTATAGGAATTTCACTAAGCTCAAAAGGCAGAATTATGGCAAAATATTGCCAGTATTATGTAAGACAGGTTATTTATATTTTTGCAAGCAAATATAATGGTAAATTAGTCTACCTTGCCGGCATGGATTCTAAGCATTATATTCAGTGTTAAAATTCTGCCCAGTTAGTGATGTAGCCTTATATAATTCTGTCAACCCTTTCCAGGTAGTCAGAGTGTACCAACAGACTGGTGTATAATCTACTTTAGGTAATAATACAACCTCCATCTTTGAAGGTTGAGTTAATTAGAAAGTAGCTGACAACTTCTTGAAAGGCAATCACATCTTCTCCAGGCTAAATTTGAACCACAAAGTCCAAGGCTCACAGGATCATTTATGAAAGGGATAAAGGAGACCTCCAAATAGGTGGATTTGGGCTTAGCACCAGAATCTGCCAAAGAACTAATTAGGAATAATGTAGAAATCAGATTTCAAGCCATGCTTAGAAAGCCATACCCTAATATTTTTAACACAGACACCATAAGTTTATTCTTTATTTATTGATCCTCTAAAACTAGAATGCCCATAGAATTTATTGTCCCAAGATGCTTTTAAAAACGGAAGGGGACCATTTTAATGATGGCACAGAGGCAACACATAGACACTGTTCTGAGCAACTGAGATGTGTAGTCAGGTCGTCTAAAACCATAGCATGCAATATGATCAAGTTGGATTTATTCCAGGGATGCGAGGATGGCTCAATATATGCAAATCAATGAATATGATTCACCACATAAACAGAATTAAAAACAAAAACCATGTGATCATCTCAACAGATGCAGAAAAGCATTTGATAAAATTCAGAATCCCTTCATGATAAAAATCCTCAACAAACTAGGCATAGAAGGAACATACCTCAAAATAACAAAAGCCAAATACAACAAACCTACAGCCAACATCATACTGAATGGGGAAAAGTTGAAAGTATTCCCCCTAAGAATTAAAACAAGACAAAGATGCCCATTTTTACCACTTTTATTCAACATAGCATTGGAAGTTCTACCCTGAGCAATCAGGCAAGAGAAAGAAATAAAAGGCATCCAACTGGAAAAGAGGAAGTCAAATTATCTCTGTTTGCTGATGATATGATCTTATATTTAGAAAATCCTAAAGACTCCTTCAACTACCACTAGATTCGATAAATGAATTCAGTCAAGTTTCTGGATAGAAAATCAACACACAAAAATCAGTAGCATTTCTATACACCAATAATGACCAAGCTGAGAAGCAAATCAAGGACTCAACCCCATTTACAATAGCTATTAAAAAAAAAAAGTAAAATACTTAGGAATACATTTAAAGAAGGAGATGAAAGATCTCTACTAAGAAAACTATAAAACATTGATAAAAGAAATTGTAGATGACACAAACAAAGGAAAAACCATCCCATGCTCTTGGATTGGAAGAATCATTATTGTTAAGAAGACCATACTGACCAAAGCAATCCATAGATTCAGTGCAATTCCTACCAAAATATCAACATAATTTTTCACAAAATTGGAAAAAAAATCCTAAAATTCCTATGGGACCAAAGAACCCAAATAACCAAAGCAATCCTAAGTAAAAAGAACAAACCTAGAGGCATCACATAATATCAACATAATTTTTCACAAAATTGGAAATTTTGTGAAAATATCCAAACATAATTTTTCACAAAATTGGAAAAATATCAACATAATTTTTCACAAAATTATGTTGATATTATCAACATAATTCAACATAATTTTTCACAAAATTGGAAAAAAAATCCTAAAATTCCTATGGGACCAAAGAACCCAAATAACCAAAGCAATCCTAAGTAAAAAGAACAAACCTAGAGGCATCGCATTATCTAACTTCAAATTATACTACCAGGCTATAGTGACCAAAATAGTATGGTACTGGTTTAAAAACAGATATACAGATCAATGAAATGGAATAGAAAACCCAGAAATGAAGCCACGTACCTAAAGCTAACTGATCTTCTATAAAGGCAGCAAGAACATACACTGGGGAAAGGACATCCTATTCAATAAATGATGCCAGGTGCTGGAAAACTTGGACAGCCAGATGCATAAGTATAGAACCTATATCTCTCACCATATACAAAAATTAACTCAAGATGGATTAAAGACTTAAGATCTGAAACTATAAAAATTCTAGAAGAAAACCTAGGAAAAACTTTTTTTTTTTAAAGAGATGGGCTCTCCCTCTCACACCCAGAATAAAGTGCAGTGGGACAAACATGGTTCACTGCAACCTCAACTCCCTGGGCTCAAATAATTCTCTTCCCTCAGCCTGTTGAGTAGCTGGAACTACAGATGCACACCACCATGCCTGGCTAATGTTTTTTTATTTTTTTGTAGAGACAGGGTTTTACTACATTGCCTAGACTGCTCTTGACCTCCTGGGCTCAAGAAATCCTCTTGCCTCAGCCTCCTAAAGTGCTGAAATTACAGGTAAGAGCCACTATACCTGGTCAAAAAACTCTTCTGAATATTGGCGTAAGCAAAGAATTCACGACTAAGACTTCAAAAACAAATGCAACAAAAACAAAAATAGACAAATGGGACTTAATTAAACCTAAAAAGCTTCTGCACAGGAAAATACATAATTAACAGAGTGAGTAGACCACCTACAGAATGAGAGAAAATATTGGCAAATTATGAATCCAACAAAGGACAAATATCTAGAATCCATAAGGAACTCAAACAACTCAACAAGAAAAAGACAAATAACCTCATTAAAATGTGGTCAAAGGACACGAACAGACAATTTTCAAAAGAAGATATACATATGGCCAATAAGCATATTTTTAAAATGTTCAGCATCACTAATCGTCAGAGATAATATGAAATAAAACCACAATGAGAGATCATCTTATACTTGTCAGGATGGCTATTATTAAAAAGTCGGAAAATAACAGACGGTGAAGATGTGTAGAAAAGGGAATGCTGATATACTGTTGGTGGAAATGTGAATTAGTACAACTTTTATGGAAAAGAGTGAGGAGATTTTTCAAAGAACTAAAAATTGAATTACCATTTGATTCAGCAATCTCATTACTGGGTATCTACCCAAAAGAAAAGAAATTATTATATAAAAAGGTATTGGTAATCATATGTTTATCACAGCACTATTCATAATAGCAAAGATATAGAACCAACTTAAGTATCCATCAATGTACGATTGGATAAAGAAAATGTGGTATACACATACCATGGAATACTGCTTAGTCATTAAAACAAATGAAATCATGTCTTTTGCAGCAACATCAATGGAACTGGAGGCCATTATATTAAGTAAAATAACTCAGAGGCAGAAAGTCAAATAACACGTGTTCTCACTCATGAGTGGGAGCTAACTAATGTGTACATACGGATATAGTGGAACTAATAGACATTAGAGACTCAGAAAGGTGGGAGGAAAGTAGGTAAGGACTGAAAAATGACCTAATGGGTACAGTGTTCACTATTTGAGTGATGGTTACCCTAAAAGCCTAGACCACACTACTACTAAATATATCCATGTAACAAAACTTCACACGTATCCCCAAATCTATAAAAGTAAAAAATATATAATTTTTAAAAAATAAATAAAACTACAAAATGTTCTCATGAACAACTGGGCATATCATTTTACAAAGACCTTCTGTGTATCATGCAACATGTACCACCCACACAGCTTCTATTTTCACTTGCCAAGGTCTTCATATTCTGATATTGATGACCAGATAGCATCACTGACTTCTGATAATTTCGGAATACTCTTCTACCTCATGTATGCACAACATATCTCTGGGCCATGCTGTTTTTATGTATGTTCTTGTCTCTGGTTTACATGGAGAAATAGGCCATATGACAGGAAATGACATGAAGTCAGAGGACAGTACAAGTGAGGACTTCAAGGCCATTCCAACCATACATGGTTGTCCATTTTTATGGGTCATATATCTCTCCTACCATCTTTGAAGTCATAAAGCTGAATGAAAAAATCAATACATTTCCTTCAATGTCAGAAAATTCTGTGCTAAATTAATAGTCAAAATACTATTTTCCAAATAAGACTATCTCTATATACTGCCATGGAGTGATCTCCAGGATTTTTTTAAAAGTTAAGATGAAGTAGGTAGAACTAACTGTATATAAAATTTTAACACTACCTACATGGAGGGATATATAAATACATCTATGTTGGCTTAGTTATTTTAAATAGAAGTATGCTATGGGCTGAGGTGTGTTCTCTCAAAATGTGTATCTTGAAGTCCTAACCCTCAGTACCTCAGTACTGTATTGCATTGGAGATAAAGTCTTTAAAGAAGTAATGAAATTAAAATGAGGGACCTTTATGGCGGGCCTCAATCCAATTTGACTGCTCTTCTTAAAAGAAAAGGAAATGTGGATACACAGAGAAACACCAGAGGTGCACATGCACAAAGGGAAAGCCGTGTAAGGACACAGAGAGAGGGCAGCCAGCCAAGGAGAGAGATCCCAGATGAAGCCAACACCTTGATCTTGCACTTTCAGCCTCCAGAGCTGTAAGAAAATAAATTTCTAGGCCGGGCACAGTGGCTCATGCCTGTAATACCAACACCTTGGGCAGCTGAGGTGGGTGGATCACTTGAGACCAGCCTGTCCTACATGACAAAACCCTGTCTCTACTAAAAATACAAAAATTAGATGGGTGTGGTGGCGGACACCTGTAATCCCAGTAACTGGGAAAGCTGAGGCAGGAGAATCACTTTGACCCCAGGAGGTGGAGGTTGCAGTGAGCCAAGATCATGCCATTGTGCCACTGTACCCCAGCCTGGGCAACAAGAGCAAAACTTCATTTCCAAAAAAAAAAAAAGAAAAAGAAAATAAATTATCTATTGGTTAAGGTACCCAGTCTGTGATATTTTGTTTGGCAGCCCTAGCAAATTAATATAAAGAGTAATTTTAAAAGTTTTATCAAATGGTTACCTATAGGATGGAGGAAGGAGCAAGGTGGGAAAAATATTGATGAAAACTAAATTTCCCTGAATATGCTTCATGTTATAACTTTGACTTTAAAACCAGGTCAATATTCAAGCCAGGTACAGTGGCACATACCTGTTGTCCCAGCTATTCAAGAGGGTGAAGTAGAAGGATAGCTTGAGCCTACAAGTTTGAGACCAGCCTGAGCAACATAGAGAAATCCTGTGTCTTAAGGAAAAAAAAGTCAGTATTATTTACTTGTTAAATAAATGAAGGAAATAAAAAATGAAATACACCAGATGATGCTAACTAAAGGCTATAGCTTAAATGTGCTCCCTAAAGTTTGTCTTGAAAACTTAAATTCCATTGCAAATACTGTTAAGAGGTGGGGTCTTTAAGAAGTAAGTAGTCCATGAGGGCTCTACCTTCATGAATGAATTAATGCTGTTACTGTGAGAATGGGGTTCCTGATAATTTTGGCCCCCTTCTTCCCTCCTATCCTTGTGCTAACTTCCACCTTCAACCCTTCCATCATGGAATGACTGTTACCAGATGCTGATGTCATGCTCTTGGACTTCTCAGTCTCCAGAACTATAAGAAATAAACATCTTTTCTTTATCAATGACTCAGTCTTAGGTATTCTGTTACAGCAACAAAAAGTGGACTAAGACACTGAATATCAAGTTGATGCTTACTCACTGGAGAATAATTATCTCAAATTAATTTAAAATTTGGTAATTTGTGTAGATGGTGGAATATATACTCTAAGGGCCAAAAAACAAAAAACAAAAACCAAGTCCACAAGTGTAATTTCAAACTGTTTTCAGTTATTACATTGTTAGCAATAAAACAGGAATTGATATTCTAAAATAACAATAGAAAGATTGAGATATGCATACACACAGTGATGATAAAGCAAATAAGTAATTACACTGATGTGACTGATATTCAGCATAGAGACACATGTTACATTGAAAAATGTCCTAGAAACAATAAACAACCCCAGAATCAATGAATGGTATTCTCAATGAACACTATTACGCCATTTTCTTTACTTTTGTACATACTTGAAATCTTCCATAATAAAAACTATATAGACGGATGGATGAACAGATAGGTAGGTAGACAGATAGATAGATAGACAGATAGATAGATAGATAGATAGATAGACAGATATTCTCCTTACATTGTTCCTACATGATTTACTAGCACGGGTTTTACTCTGACTAACCCAGCTGTGCATTCAACTCCTGCTCAAATTTTGAATAAGGGACCTGTTCGCAGTTGAAGCAAGGGCTTCTGACTTTTCTTTTTATTTCTGGAACACCAGCTAGGTATAGGCCATAGACTAGGATTAAATGACCCCAAGAAATTTCTCATTCCTCCAGGGACTATTTTTCACTTTTCCAGTTTTTACCCAAAAAGTTTGCTTGATTAATGCTGGAGCCTATCTGGGCTTACAAAGATAGTATACCTCTCTATAATGAGCTCCCAAGTATGAAAGGGAATGAGAGACATAAAGAACATTTAATAAGGGCCTAGAACCTAGTAGTTCAGTTTTTAAAATCCTTACAACTGTTATTCTTACAGATTAAAAAAAAAGTGAGGTCTAGTAACTTGCCTGGTAAAGGAGAAATACAAACCCAAGGTTACCTGTCTCCACACCTACCTAGAGTGGCAATGCCTTCTCCGGAGTTAAATGGGAGAGTTCACCCCCATATCCACTCCAAATGCACAAACCTAGATTGTGGGTCCAGGTTTGAGGGTGTACTGGCCAAGACAAGGGACACAGATCCTTCCCCAGCTCCACGGTCCCTGTAAGGACTCTGTTTTGTTTGTACATCTTCATATTCATATATCCAAACTGGATCTCATTTACCACTTGCCCCTCTTTTGCCCAGAGTTGTATGACAGCAAGATGATGGAGCTCTCTCCAAGGATGTGAGTCAGTTCTCTTCACAGAAAGACAGTATCCTTCCTTTGATACATATCAGGGAAGGTCTGATTTTTAATTTATTGCGGATGGTTATGGCCTTAAAGTTAAAAAGAGAGGACTGGATCACTCATTGCAAACAGAAGTTAAATCTTGTTCTGCTTGTAAAACTCAAAATTTAAAGAACTTCAGGTAAGAGAAACTGGACTAAAACCAGACAATGAGGGTTCCTAAGATGTAGCCAGTTCTGAAGAATGGACTCCATGATCCCACTATCAAAGCTGTCACCTTGTTGTAACAAATCAGTCCTGGGATTTTCCTTCATACATTGATAATATTTTCACACACAATACTAGAGTGTGCAGGATTTCGTCTCTGAGTGGCAGAATCAGGCAGCTTTCTCAATGACCCCTAATCTTCGTCTTACTGTAGATGATCTAGCTTTGTATCTGCACATCTTTGCTCTTCCTTTTATCCTTCTTTCTCTCTTTTCCACCATTATCAGGCCTGCCTCCCTGCCTCTCTCCACTCCTCAGGACCTACCACCAAACAACTACTTAATCCAATGGGTATCCAAGGGCTTTCTTGCTGCTTGTAATCCCTGAGCTCTCAAAAGGAAGCTTCAAGCACATCCCTTGGTTTTGCACCTGGACAATAATGCCCAGCCAAATCCTGGGATTCTTGGGTTAAACCATGCCCACTGGTCAGGGGACCAAAAGAAGACTGTTCACACATGGTAAATGTACAAACAAATGAGCCTGACCCTATTAAAACACTTTTGGAAAGAAGTAAAAATATAGATACGTAACAATGCCTAAGTTTCCTCTGTCTACTCCCACACCCAACTTTAATCTC
Source organism: Cacajao melanocephalus (assembly GCA_963573385.1). Lineage (NCBI taxonomy): Eukaryota > Metazoa > Chordata > Mammalia > Primates > Pitheciidae > Cacajao > Cacajao melanocephalus. The sequence goes on from CAUYLG010011911.1 coordinate 94,922, forward strand.
TTCATGATTCTTCCAGTGTTTAGCATCTAACAAAAGAATCAACCAGACCATTTCAAAGCACACCTTTTCCTCTCGTGTGTTTTCACTAAAAGGAAAGGTAAAGAGTTGGGCTTTAACCTGTAGAGGACCTTCACTGCCACCTGACCTCGAGTCCCAAGTCAGGGTCCTCTCCATGCCCCAAGGGAGACTCTGCAGGGATTCAAAGCCCTGCATTTTGCCCTGGGACTCTCAACATTAGCCTGGTCTCTATGTCTCAGGCTCTTCAATTCTTAACAGCATTATGCTGTAGATTTATCCAGAGTCCCAGGTCTCTACAGGAAGGCAATTTTAAGTTTACCCTCTCTTCAGATCCAGAGGTTAACATGGCAAGAAATTCAAAGCTGTTTCCAGGTTGCCAGGTGAATGTGATCAAGATTGTTCTATAGTCCCTTTGGGATGGGAGCTTTCGTGCTCTTCTAATGCACAGGGCAAGTCATCAATATTTCCACAGGGAGTCACCTTAGGTATTTTAGGACTTAAATTATTTTCTTCCCAAGATTAGTGTTTAGGAACTGGGTCAGTGAAGCGCTATCAAATTATGGAGAGCATTAAATTTGCAGATAGTTTCCATAAATTAAGTTAGTTCTTGGCACTTGGAGATACATTCACTATCTTCCTTTGCCTAAAATCGCCACTTCAGAGAGGTCAGGAGATCATGGAAATGTAAACTTATCCTTTGCCATAGTTTATTCACTTATCTCCATGGAAATTAAAGGGCAAGGCGGGAAATGAGCTAATAGGTGTTTTTTACCCACAAGTATTTGGTCAAGCTCCACCTGCAGGCATTTATTATTAACCCATCAATGTACTCCCCCAAGGACTGGGAATTAAGGGGCAGAAATATCCAAGCATTTCTGGGAAACTTAAAAAAAAATGCACATGACTTTTTGCAGTATCTGATCTCTTCAACTGTACTCAGCCTGAGTTGAGGGTTGAGCCTCAGTTGAGTTGAGGGTGTTGTGGATAGACATGCCTTTCTCTATACATTCCCGGTTTCCCAGCTGTAAAACAATAGCTAAAATGGATACTGACATCAACCACAAATGGAAAGAGCAGTTTTATTTCTGGCTTTAACAGAAGACAATGATTTTATCCTCAGCAAATGGCACATTCATGTGGCAAGGAGAGGGGAATATAGTCATGAAGAAAAAAAAAAAAAAAAAACCTGCTCTAGTGGAGCTTCCATTCCAGCTGAGGTAGGGTTTCTGTTTACCCTATCCAGGTGGTCTGTAGCCTGCCATGCCCATGCAGAGGTCTTCCTTCTCAAAGTCCACTTAAGTGGCTGCAAGCAGCCTCTCACCTGCCCATTCCCTAAGTCACTCTAAAAATAGAGAAGTGTTTCCAGCTGAGAATTCACCCACCTCCACCTCACTCTGTTGTCCCCAACCTTTCCAGGCTCCAAACCTGCAAACAGCAGCCCACATTATAGGCATAATAGGTGGGTCAGGTCCTTGCCACAAATGAGATCAGGGTAAGGAGAGGGTCCCCTGCAGCTGCGGAGGGGAGGAAGTTGGGTAAGAGAGGACAAAAGTGGGACATGGAGGTGGAGTAAGCCAACTTCCCTGGCGGCGACCAACAGCCCTTGGTGGCAGGACACCTTGGCCCTGGAGTCTCAAAGAGACCTCCCTTGGACTCTGTAGTGACCACAGGTCCCACCTTGGATTTACCTTCCCCATAAAATAGTCATGTGCCCTCCTACCCTGCCCAACCCCAGCTTCAAGAGAGGATAACATTAATTAAGAATGCCTTTTATCCCTGACCAAATCCGTGCCTCTTTACCTCGCTCTCTCTATTATATATTATATATATATTTATATAAATATATTATATATTTAAATATTTATATATATTATATAAATGTATTATATATTATATATTATATAAATATATATAATATAAATGTATTATATATTATATATTATATAAATATATATTATATAAATGCATTATATATTATATATTATGTATATATTATGTAAATATATTATATATTATATATTTATTATATAAATATATTATATGTTATATATAAAATATAATATATATTATATATAGTATATATTTTATAAATATATTATATAATATATTATATATATATAATGTATATATGTATATTATATATATATGTATTTTTGTCCCATCCCACTTCCATCTCTAGGTCCAGAGAATCATCAACTCTAAGCCTAGAGCTGAGCAAACTCCTCCAGAATGGCTTGTCTCCCAAAAAGAAGCCATTGCCCACCTGGCTCCTGAGGCGCATACTTCTGTCAGTCTAATCTCCCAACGCGATCCTTCCCCAAATACAAGAACAACAGAGCTGTGAATGGGGCTGTCATGTTGCCCGCCCCATTGTGAATGCCTTCAAAACTCTCTGAATAAAGATAAGAGAGGATTGTGTACGTTTTCTACACAAATGGTGGAAAGTAATAAAATAAACATCAAAGGTGAGCTCCCACCTACTCGCGGCTCCGTCGCTTTGTGCAACAAAGGCAGGAAAAAGGAGGAAACTCGGCGTGGCAGGGCAGCGGGCTGGACGTGCACCTTCCCGGGGCCGGGGCGCCCGCTCCCTGAACTAATGACGCCTCGTGGAGATCACGCCCCGGGCGCCCTGGGGTGGGGAACAGTTCTCCCATTCGAGACGTCCCGACACCGGTGCCAGTGAGGTCACAGCAAAAGTCCCAAAGGAAGATTGGAAACACGTGGCCGTGAACCCGCTGTGTTCTTGCCCCCGCCCCCGGGAACACGCCCTCCCCGTCGTTCCTGTTGACTGTCAGATCCCGGGAACCGAGGGGCTGACCTCGGCGTCCGAGGCTTCCGCAGAACACAAGTGCAGGCAGAGTCCGGCACCCCGCGCCAGATACAGCCGCCCCAGGGTTAGAGGAGGACGCTGCTGTCCTACCCCAGGAGTCACTAGCCAGATAAAGTAAGACAAAAGAAAAGTGAAAGTCGGAGCCCATTTAGTGAGCAAGAGTCAAGGTCATCCAAAAAGGCACATGCAATTTCAAGTCCAGGAGTGTATTCTTTAAAACAAGAGAAAGACAAAATGGTTCTTGAAAGGAGCTCACAGGAAGGGGCACGGCACAAGGCTCGCAAAAGAGGTCACTGCAAAGTCTTCTGTGCGCTTTCTGTTCAGCACCTCTGCAGTGACAAGAGGGGTTTGCTTTCCTAATCAGCATCGTTTTCACTACTACAGAAGTACACGTTCAGCTTAGGCCCCAGCAAAGTCCCTGCTCCCCTGGGCCCAGCCCCTTCAGGTGTCCCCCTAAGGGAACCGCGGCGTGTCCTCCCAGCCAGGCGCACTCGCCCAAGTTGCTTCCCCGAACTCCAGGGCACAGAGAGCCCTCGCGGCCCGCCAGGGGCTGGGGCCCACACCTGAGCTGAGGAGCCAGCGGGCGTGGCGGCCCCGCGCGCTCACACACGCACATTTACAGACACGCGCACGCCCACAGCGGCGCGCGCGCTCCCCATTGGCGGGAGGAGGAGGGCGGGGCCGGCAGACCCAAAACAAACAACCTGCGCCCAGGGAGTTTGCGGCCGCGCGGTAGCTTGGCCTCCGCCTGGTGCGCGCCCGCTGGAGAGCTAGGGAGCCGCCGCCACCCCGGCCACCTAGTTCCCCCACCCCTCGCGGTCCGCGCCCAGGCCCCGCCCCCGCGGAGCCGGCTCAGGGTTATATTGGGCCGACCCGAAGGTGGAGGCGAGACGCAGCAGCGGTTGGCCAGCGCGGAGATGCTGGCCCTGAGGTCGGGGGCGGGAAGGCGGCCGCGGGCGCAGCGGCCTCGGGGACTCGCCTCCGCAGGGGCTCAAGGCTGAAGGCGCCGGACCCTCCCCCACGGTGCACACACATCATCTGGCACCATTTCCGTGCCCCGAGGACGCCCGCACCGGACCTGGGACTGCCGGTGAAGGACCCCTCCTGGGTTCCTTCCAGGAGCAGCAGATGCGCGCGCTGCTTCCCTCCAGCAGGAAAGCCTTCTGAGCCCGGCGCGCTCGGGCACCCGAGGGTGGAACCGCGGCCCCTGCACACACTCACCCCAAAGTCTCAACCTCGAACCGAAGGCGACACCCATCCAACTCCTCCCTCTCCGCCCCTTAGTCTAGCCAACACTCACAGCCCCTCCAAAGAAAAAGCCCAGCGAAAGAGGACTCCGGAAAAGTGACTGTGTCTCGCAAGACAAGAAGGAGCTCGCGGGAGAGAAGGGCGAACACCCCCAGCCCGGGATCGCCATCACCTTCCCCGGCACCAGCTTCCCTACTAGGACGCGAGAAGGAAGAGGATACATACGACGCCAAGCAGGGACTGGGTGCGCGGGCATGAAGTTGGAAGTGTTCGCCCCCCGCACGGCCCACGGGGACAAGCCGGCCAGTGATCTGGAGGGCGCGAGCGGCAGCGACGCGCCGTCCCCGCTGTCGGCGGCAGGAGATGACTCCCTGGGCTCCGATGGGGACTGCGCGGCCAACAGCCCGGCCGCGGACGGCGGCGCCAGGGATACGCCGGGCGGCGGCGAACAGAGCGCGGGCGACGGGCCGGGCGCGGAGGAGGAGAGCCGGGTAGCGGCGGCGGCGGCGGGGGGCGCAGAGGCCGGGGCGGCGGGGCCTGGCGCGGGCGGCGGGGGGAGCGGCGAGGGCGCGCGCAGCAAGTCGTACACGCGGCGACCCAAGCCTCCGTACTCCTACATCGCGCTCATCGCCATGGCCATCCGCGACTCGGCTGGCGGGCGCCTGACGCTGGCGGAAATCAACGAGTACCTCATGGGCAAGTTCCCCTTTTTCCGCGGCAGCTACACGGGCTGGCGCAACTCGGTGCGCCACAACCTCTCGCTCAACGACTGCTTCGTCAAGGTGCTGCGCGACCCCTCGCGGCCCTGGGGCAAGGACAACTACTGGATGCTCAACCCCAACAGTGAGTACACCTTCGCCGACGGGGTCTTCCGCCGCCGCCGAAAGCGCCTCAGCCACCGCGCCCCCGCGCCCGAGCTGCCGCCCGAGGACGCCCTGGGCCGCCCAGCTGCCCCGCCGCCCGCGCCCGCCGCCCCGGCGTCGCCCCCCACGCGCTCGCCCGCCCGCCAGGAGGAGCGCGCCAGCCCCGCGGGCAAGTTCTCCAGCTCTTTCGCCATCGACAGCATCCTCAGCAAGCCCTTCCGCAGCCGCCGCCTCAGGGACACGGCCCCCGGGACACCGCTGCCGTGGGGCGCCGCGCCCTGCCCGCCGCTGCCTGCGTTCCCCACTCTCCTCCCTGCGGCGCCCGGCGGAGCCCTGCTGCCGCTCTGCGCGTACGGCGCAGGCGAGCCGGCGTTGCTCTGCGCTCGGGGGGCCGAGGTGCCGCGGGCCGCGCCGCCCATCCTGCTCGCACCCTTCTCGGCCGCGGCCCCGGCCAAGCCGCTCCGAGGCCCGGCGGCCGGCGGCGCGCACCTGTACTGCCCCCTGCGGCTGCCCGCGGCCCTGCAGGCTGCTTCGGCCCGCCGCCCCGGCCCGCACCTGCCGTACCCGGTGCAGATGCTCCTGGCCTGAGCCGCGCCGCTGGGCCGCGGAACGCCGAGTCTGCGCCGTCGGGGAGGTGGGAACGCGGACCAGCGGACTTTGCACTTTCAATCCAGAGCAAAATGAATTTTAAAAATCTCCATCAAACGTGCCTTAAAGCTAAAGCGTTTTGACAGGAGTGTTTTAACTTAGTCCGGGATATTTTTCTTTGTCTTTTATAACTTTACGGAGGACCAAAGCAATTCTTGTTTTAGTTTCTTGGCGAAGCCTGTCCCTCCCACCCTTCATAAGGATTTTTTTTTTTTTTTGTCTTTCTTTAACGCCCAGGCTTCCCCTTATTCCTACTGTTTTTGTCGCAACTTCCACTGATTATGCCCCTCCCCTCCCCGCTAAGTACATCAGGGAACCTTTCCACACTATAAATGATATGACTACTGTTTGGGGTTTCTGGGCCCCCATCCGTGTACGTATGTGTCATTTACAGGTATGACTGAGTGTAAGAGAGATGTCAGAGACTCTTCAGTCATTTCTTCCTATTGACCAATGCTTCACTGTGCCAAAAGAGAAAAAAAAATGTTGGGTTTTGTAATTAAATTATTTATATATTTTTGAAACCTGAATTGAAAATGTTGCAGGCAACGGGCGACAGCTTTATTAGTGGTTCTCTAACTGTGGTCCCCTTGGGCCAACCAATTTCTTTAGAGGAAAAGAAGTTGATTATGTATGTGGGGTGCCAGGACCACTGCCACTTGAAAGCAAGTGTGATTTTTATTTTTAATATTATTTTATTTGTGTCTGTGTACATATTCATGTATAAATGTTATGAAACCCAAGCATAGTGCTTATTTTTTAATAAAACTCGCAACTGACTTAACACATTGTGGTGACGGGTTGGAAGTGGAGAGATTTTTAAGCCTGTCCCCTCTCCCTCCCAAAATGGGCTCAGGTTTGGGTCTCAAGAAACTTCCTTTGGAGATCAAAATATTTTCCTGAATAATTCGATAAAGGTATTATAGTATGGGTTTGCAGATTTCCTTACAAGATATACTGCTGCACAAATTTCCAGACAGAACTTCCATTCATGGGCTTTTTAAAACTTGAAAACCAATTACTCCTCTAATTCTAATTAGTCACCTAAGCACTACCAGAACAAATGAGAGCAAAGTGTCCCTCTCTCCCCCAAGAATTCTGTAGCAGGCAAGTTGAGCTCTTAACAAGCCTAGAGTCAAGCAGATATTTTCAGGTAAATAGGTTCTGATTTGGGGCTCAAAAAGTTGGAAACTTAAATTTTGTCTTAAGACTATCTTAATACACCAAAGGTGTCTTCGGGGCAATTTCAAGAGTGATTTAAATGTCACAGTGTTTTTTGTCAAAACAAAACCATGCACATTTTTAGGAATGCAAAAGTTCATTTGGGTGAGAACCAATGGGTAGTATTTTTTTCACTCTCCACTCATCTGTAAAGATTTCACGGGAAACGGTGGCGGTGTCCTGCCTGTTTCAATTGCAGTCTAAAGAGAAAATGCCACCTGGAGAGGAGGAAGAGACAGTTTCCCATATTACAAATGTAAGGGAGGGTTTTCATCAGTGGGAGTACCAGGGTGAACACCTGTTCCTCAGTAGGTTCCTAAGCAGTAAGGCTCTAACAGTGCATGGACTGCAGAATTATAGAGAGTAATACAAACTGTGGGAAATGCAGAGACTGGAAACTTAGGCCTTATTGCCATAGTTGCCGTTCTTGGGTAGATCCCATATTACCCAGGACAGGAGGATGATTTGAGCTCTACATATAGTGAGGTGGGGAAGGAGGGTGGCGTTTATTTCAGGATGGTGTCTTCTGATAGGAATGGGAGAGAAAAAAATCTTCCATAAGTTCGGTTAACAGATGATGAGTCTTGACTGATTTGGATTACATCTACGTAATAGTCATAAAGAGTGATAATAATAGGGTTGAATTATGGCAAGAAGTAGGCATTTGCACCCACAGGGCCAATAATCCGACCCAAAAATAAACCTGAAACAGACGAGCAACTAGGGGCGGGGCACAAAAGATTCCCTGGGTAGAAATGATCAGACCTTTTCATGTTGCTTTTCTCTTGAAAACACATGGAGGAGAGAATTCGGGAGAGGAGGGGAGTCAGCCAGCTCAGTCCTTTCCACCTCTGGTTTCAGGGGACCGTGTCTCTCTCGCTGCGTGCCTCACCCACAGAGGCAAAGTGCCGCCTACTGTAACACGTTTTTGTAAAGCCAGTTTTCAGTCCTGCAAAGGGAGATTTAAAGTCGCTTCTGATTTATTCGTGTTAACACAGAAAACAGCAAAGTGAAAGACAAAGGTAGTGTTCCAAAAATCACAGCTGTTCTGCCTTCCCCTCAAAAGAAAAAATAAATCCTTCCTTGCTAATGAACACGCTGAAGTCTGGTAGACTGCTGTCCCCTCCTGGCTTCTGGGCCCCTTCTCTGTTTCCCCAGGGACTGTAAGGGTTTCTAAAGTCCTCAGAGTCGCATGAGTTTTGCACCCCTATTTCATGACCAGTTCCAAGCTCTGCATCCCACGACCAGAAGGACAATTACACTGGATGGACGGGGCGGGAGGAATTGGAGGGTCCTAGGTTGTGGTCCCCTCCCTGTGCCTCCTACACACCCCCAGCCCCGGGGAGTTTCGGTTTCTCGGTGTTGGGCCGGAGGCAGCCCGGAAGGAAGGGAGACAGCACCAGCTCCCGTTTTCTCAATGAACGCGGAGAGCTGCAGAGCTGCTTTTAGTTCAAGCGACGCTGGAATTCCTCGGAACCGCACGTCGCGGCAGGCACGCCAGCCCTCGGAAAGGCGGCTGGGTCCCGCTGCAGGACCCCAGCCTTAGGCAGCAGCCTCGCGGTGGCGGTGGGGCCTCTCGAGCCCGACAGCTCCTTCCAGCATATGCCCAGAAAACTACATTCCTCGCAGGCACGGGAGGAGAGCTCGGGGCTCACAGTGTCCAGGCCCCAGGGCCTGGCCGCGCCCAAGTGGCGCCCCTCCGCCAAGGGCAGGGCTCGCACCCCTCCCCGCTCCAGCACACCCCTACCCCAACCCCCTCCTCCAGCCTACCCCTCCCCGCTCAGCCCCTTCCCCATCCCCTCCTCCACCCCACCCCTCCCCCCACCCCCTCCTCCAGCCTCTCCCCGCTCCAATGCACCCCTCCCCCGCCCCCTCCTCCAGCCTACCCCTCCCCTCCGCAGCCCACCCCTCCCCCCGCCCCCTCCTCCGTCCTACCCCCGCCCCAGCGCGCCCCTCCCGGGCCAAAGGAACCCGGGCCCAGCTGCGCAAACACCAGGCTGCGGGGCAGCCGAGTGACCCTCGGCCGACGCAGGGGGCGAGGGGTCTGTTTGGTTTGGGAAACTCCCTTTGACACCTGTCAGGCCTGCCTGGAGCTGCAGCTGAGGGTCCAGAGCTCGGTGGGTCCCTTTTCAAAGCAACCCAAGTTGGCCCCCAACAGCCGCCGCGAGCCCACCGTGTCCGCGCGTTTAAACGGCCACGGTTCCCTTCCACCCCGTCGAAAACCCCTCAGGGCCGCGGTGGACAATTGGGTGGGGAGAAGTGCACCGCCGCGCCGCCGTCCCCGCCCAGCCTGGCCTCTGCTCGCGCTCCGGAGGCCTCTCCGGTCCGCCCAGCCAGGCCCTCTCTGCAGACAGGGACCACGTCGGCTGCCTTTGGGGGCTGAAAACATCTCTGGGAGGAGACGCACTCGTTGCCATAAGTCTCCTCAGTCTGAAGCCTCCTTTCTACTTAGACACATTCCCGCCACTGCGGGAAGCAGGGGGCTGCGGTGCCAACCGGCCCTGGTCACCCTGCGCCTCCGCTGTCTGCGAATGAGCCCAGGCGGTGAAGAGCTCCAACCATCCCAGGGTGAACTCCAAGCCCTTTAGCTAAGGATAAAGAGCCTAACTAGTCCCCTTTAGAATTGTGCCTCAGATTCTTGACCCCACATAAATTCTATTTTAAAAAATCAGAAAGTCCCACCCCCAACAGATCAAGATAGGTTCTCCTAGGGGACCCCCAGGGTGTAGCCCGCGAATTCTGAAGCATCCATAAGGAGAAGCACCTGTACCCACTCTGGTCCCATTGTTGCACAGTTTCACAAAGTTGGTATCTTTTCTGCCTCAGAGGATGTGTTTTCACATGCAAAATACAAAGCTAAACTCATCGACTCTCTTGGATCAACCACATACTTTCAAGCTCAGTAAGAAACCCTAATTTTGCACCGGAGAAAATGGGGTCCCACAGTATATCTTTACATATTCCTTAGCGGCAGATGTGGGTCCGGAACCCAGAGGTTCCAGCTCCCAGCTCAGAATTATTTGAACCATTCAGATAATCATGGTCTCAATTCCCTGTTATTACAATGGTCGCTAGACTCCCCATGCCGGTAAATGGTTTCTGCCGCATGAAGAACTTGCCTTTTGTACCTCCCACTTCACCCAGATCTAGCCTTTTCTAGAGGAGACCACATCCGCCTGGGAGACGGCACGTGGGCACCTAGACCCTTGAGCTTTCGTGCACCAGACAATGCAGTCCCCTGCAGCGAGAGTGGCACCGCTAGCTCTCACTTCCGAGGCATGCCAGATACAAACCCCCGCAAGGGCTGCAAGCAGAATTCTGCTTAGAAAGAGGGGTCTGCAGGGAACCGGGAATGACCAGCAGTTCCTACTATCTGGTGACACACACTTACAGGCAGGCACTCCTCATCAGACACCCCTCCTATTTTCCCACACCAGGCCCCAAACAACAAAAATGGCCTTTTTCCCATGTAGAGGAGAAAGTAGAACTTCTTAGAATAATTCACTTTCCTTTTTTGCTTAAATAAATGCAAACTCGATGCATTTATGTGACTGATAACTTCCTAGGTATTAGGAGACTTGGTTGGCATCCAATGTACAAAGATTCTGCTCTTCTCTTTACTAATTTTTTAAAAAATTCTTTTGACTACAATAGCTGACTTTGCCTCAGTTCTAGAAAGGAGACCAGGAAGAGTCCTTCAGTAATTCTTTCCTGCTTTTAAACAGCACATTTCCCTCTTAAGTAACAGACTTTATAGTTCTCTAATGAAACCATTAAATTTTTGTTATACTTTAAGAAGATAATTTGTTAATTCTTAATGTTGTCATCAACAAACGGCCCTAATAAGTATCTTCCAAGAGGATCATGATCAAAAATATAAAGATGTAACTCTCCCCAGATTCAAGGACCTCTTTCAAATTGGCAAGGATTCCGATGTCATGAAATGCTGGTGGTTGTGCAATAGTTTCTGCACTGTATCTGTTCGACATTATTAAGATGGATGGGTGATTAGAAGCAAATGTTGTTCGTGTCATTTGCCAACTTATACACAGCCTGGAAGAGAGAATTGTATCAACCTTCGTTTTTGGTCAACTGCAGCGAAACATAAACATGAACATAATACCACGTTTCCCTTACCATTCCTGGACCCTCTTTGTCACTGTTTTCAGGAACAGTTTAACTTTGAAGGCTTGCCATAATTGAGCCTTTTTATCAAGTCTGTTTGAAACCCAAAATATTATACAATTTAACATCCTTGACATGTATTTGTTATTTCTGATCACCAATTCCTAGCCATTAAGGAAGAAATAGAAAAGTTTTGCAACCTTTGGCTGGCTCTACCCACTGTAGTTAAATGTCTGGTCGTGCTCCAAATCACAGAAGTTGCCCATTCAAGAAAGAACTCAGAACGAAGACGCTAAGGAGACCCTAGTCTAAATTCCAGCTGTGTCTCACACAGCTGGGTGACCTTAAGGAAGCGAGTCATTCCTCCAAGCCTCATAAGAACAAGGGTTGGGCTGGAACATGTCTCGCACACCTCCCTCACAGTGTACATCCATGAAAACCCTCATATAATGTCAAAAAATAACATGCTAATGTGTTTTTTTCTTTTCCCCAAACTCAATCAACTTGAGATCAAGTGTGAATCTCAGGGACAAGTTTCAGGATAGCATTCTTTAACATGATTAAAGTACTCACAAACACAGCAGAATATATTGGATGCCTTAAAGTACGATGGACATATACAACTTGTCATTCTAATGGATCATAACATGTATTTCTAATTACATTTCCCCCAGTGTGCTCCTGACAACTTTCTCACAAAATCCCAGCTCTGAGAATTAGAGAGGCATGCTTATTTCACAGGCAGGAGACAGAAGTTGGGCTATTTTCAAGAGATTTCATCATAAGCAAGGCATTTAGGGCTGCTTTCCTGGGTCCCATGGTGGCTCCCAGGCTGCTGCTCTGGGCTGATAGGATTAGCTCAGTCCTTTGTTTATTTAAGGACAAAGTCCAAAGGCGATTCTCAGGGTAGTGTAGCAGAGTTGATATAACCTAAAAATGCAATAGACTGGGTGCTTCTAGCACTTTGGGAGGCCAAGGTAGGAAGATGATTTGAGACAGGAGTTCGACACTAGCCTGCGCAACATAGTAAGATGTCTTCTCTACAAAAAAAAAAAAAACAAGAACAACAAAAATTAGCCAGGCATGCTACCTTGTGCCTGTAGTCCTAGCTACCTGGGAGGCTGATGTGGGAGGATCTTTTGAGCATAGGAGTTCACGGTGCAGTGAGCTACGGTGGTGCCACTGCACTCCAGCCTGGGTGTCAGAGAAGAAACATCCTATCTATAAAAAAATTAATAGATAAAACTAAAACATAAAACTGACAATGTAATTAGCACCAAGGGGCTCAAGTCATGGGAACAAATGTATATGTGTTCATACAAATATGACATGAAAATACTAATGTTAAATGTGGAAACACCGAAGGAAGATACATGTGGCAACTAGAAACAAGCCCTAAAAAGAAAACAACTCGAATAAGAATAAATATTACTATTTAACAAAGTATATTCCAGCTAAGTTCTCAGGCCCAGGGAATGTATGAATAATAAGAGTGACACTATCACCCTCGCAGATAGATGCATCCTTATTTAGGGGAGCTGGTATTTTCCTGGGGAAGTCAACATTTGGAGGAGGCATGCTCTAGTCTCAGCACCCCAACTTCCTCCAGGGGAGCCACCATCCATGGCATGCAGTATGGGGATTGCCCTCAATTTTCCAGGGCTCTAAGCCTTGAGCAGGGGGACTCAAGGGCCAAACACAAGTCGGACTGATTTGCTCCTGGGGTGTCCGTGAAATGGTCCACCAGCTTCTGCTGTGGGCCCCCAGAGCTGCCCCAGTTCCTCTCCATTCTTGGGAAACCTGTTCAGTCAAGTCTTTTTTGCTCATTCATCCGGATCTGTTTCTGTTGTTGGTTACCTCCTCACGCCTGTGCAGTCAGCCAGACACAAGGCGAGGAAGCCAGCATGGTAGGCCTGCTCTTGCCCTCTGTCCTCCACGAAGGCTTCTCCTCCTACTGGGCCTCTTGGCACTCTTGTGCCCAGCTAGGGGATGGAGGGACTCAGAAGCCAGGGGGCGTGTGAAGCAGGAGCCACCACTCTGCAGGCAGCAGTTCTCTCCACTTCTCTGGGAGACACCACCACGGGCTGCTGGTCCCCAGTACGAACACTCTCTGAAGTCTCCAGCTGGGTGAAAGGTTACCACCTTAGGTCCCATGTATATGACATGCTGAAAAAGGCAGAAGGAACAGAAATTAGATCTGTGGTTGCTGGGGGCTATGGTGGGCACAGCTCTAAAGGGTACAGGGGACTTTGGGGTGAGGGAAACACTCTACATCCTGACGTGGCTTCAGGACTGCACACACTGGCCAAACTCAGTGTTGTGTACCAAGAAAGTGGAAGTGTTTGCTGTATGTGAATTATGCCTCGAGAGCCCTGACTCCACAAACCTATTCTCGTAGAGAGTGAAGGCTAATACTTGCTGAGTTGCCAAAACCAGGACACCTTCCCAATAACAGTGTAAGTTAAAAGAGATACAGTTTTATTTGCAGCATTTCAGCTAACTGGAGCTAGCTAGCAGGGCATGTTTTCAGAGCAAAGCTAAACTTCTAAGTACCTCTTAAGCCATGCACAGTACCTAGCAGCTCCTTTCCACTCTGGGCAAAGGTGTCTACAGCCCTGGTGCCCACTGCTCTTCAATATGGGTACGTGCCAAGCACCAACATCTAAAAGTGAAACCATGCCAACATGAAGCCTGCCTCCACCCTCCCCACATTCAGACACACTATCTTCTTCAGTGGGTACATAGGCTGAGGAAGCATAGGTGGACTCAGAGCCAAAAGCCCATGTGGAAGAGAATGTGGTATTTCTGCAGACTCACATGCTTCCAGAAGCGTGGATTTGTTCACAGGGCAGTTCCTGGGGGATGCTGCCAACTTTTAAGGCCTGGATGAGAACCCTGCAAGGGAAATTCCGCAGAGGGGGCCAAGATGGAACACCCACAGGACTTTGTGGCCCCACCCAAACCATCCAACACACTCACCTTCCCTGTGCCAGGTTTCAGAAAGCAGCTCCGATATGAAAGAGATCAAGCACATGCAAATCCCTCTGCTCCCTGAGCCCTCACTGCACCGATTCCATAACCACACATGTAAGAATGCTGGGGAGATGTTGTGCAAACCAGGCACTTTTGACCCCTTCCGGCAGTTACACACAGTCAGCAATCTGAAATAAGATAATTATTAGTTCTCCTATTTATTAGCCGAGCCCTTTTGAGTAATAGCCTCTGGGGACATTTATAAATGCAATAAAAGACCTCATCATGGTTAAGTGCAAAATGATGTGGCTCATTCTAGATTTTTGCTGAAACAAACCCTCAAGCCCAAGTAGCTCCTCTCCCTGGAGTTGAGAAAGACAAAGACTTCAAGAAGCACCTTCTCCATGCTGGTGTGACTCCAGCATCTACTTTAGACATATTTGTTGAGCTCATTCAGGGAGTTGAAATCAGTAGGCTACGTCACCCAATCTGAATCCATCAAAGATGAATCTGAGCCCATGTTTTCTAAAATGCAACCTCACGATGAGGTGCAACTGAAAAGAGACGTCTGGCGGCCCAAGTCCCCTCTTCCAGTCGTGTCCATGAGCAAAGTTGAAGTGTTTCAGCCAAAAGACTGGGGGCTAGAACAAATCTTGCCCAATAAGGCTCTTTCGTGAGTCACAGGAAATTAAAACTACCGTATCTTTTAGTCACAGTTGATTCAATAGATACAAGACCCAGCCCACATGCCGGCCCAATGGCTGGCTGTTTACACAGAGTGATTCAGAAGGAAGCCCAAATTCTCTGCCCGATAAGATCTCTCTCCACACACTTTTCTGTTTGCCTCATCAATCCAAAACCCCCACCCCAGCTCACTCTGCTACCTGAAATATCACCCTTTGAGTCATTCCGTTGAGTTACATAATAAAAATGGGGCATAAGTTCTACAAAAAGGGAAAAATTGGGGGAAGGGGGACTGGGGAGGGAGACAGAGGGAATTATTGATCCAGGACAAACACAATGTTCCCTTCCTCACACCTCTGTTAAATGCAAGGTCCAAGTGGACCAGCTCGTGAGCCTTGGAGGACTCAGTCTGTGTACTGAACACATCTGTCCAGAGACAAACACAAATGGCAATCTGCAAATGGAAAGCCCTGCTGTCAATCTTAGCATTTGATTTTCTGCCCCTCACTAGCAGTGGTGTTAGGCGTGAGTGAAACAATCCATGAACCTTGTGGTGACCAGCAGTAAATTCAATTAATATAGCAAATGTGATGCTATACCACCCAGAGGTCACAATCAGTTTTCCCTCCTGGGGGGTCCCTCTTCCTTTGTCCCAGGATGTGAATCAATGCCAGTGTGTTCAGATACTCCATGACTTACAGTGCAGTCACAACCCAATAAACCCATCACAAAGTTGAAAAATTGTAAGTTGGATCATCATAAGTCGGTGACCATCTGTACTTAAATAAATGTGCTTTTAAATTCCTTTCACAGATCATTTTCCTGCTGCCTACAGCTTTTTACCTAAAGTTATAAAGCAAACCCAGGCTTAATAAAACATGCAATCTATGTTTAGAACCCAGGCTCCAAGGGAACAGGAGTGATGCAGGGCAAACAGGATTGCAGTGAATTGGAGAAGAGGCCCCCCTAAACCCCCCCCACCCCCATGCACACCCCTCTAGTCGGCTCCTGGGTCAGCCAGTGTGCTGAGGTCCGGGCTCCTCACTCCCTCCCCTCACTTCCTCTCTCTGCCCTTCTGGAGAAGGAAAACACGTTGTTAGTGTTAAGCATGCCCAGTAGCCAAAGCCAAGTTTTAGCTCTAAGTCACAAGGAATCTAAAGGATAAACAGGATCCATGTCCTTGAACATATCAGCTCCATTCTCTGTTCCCTGCCAGACCCAGGGAGCA
Organism: Cacajao melanocephalus; assembly: GCA_963573385.1. Taxonomy (NCBI): domain Eukaryota; kingdom Metazoa; phylum Chordata; class Mammalia; order Primates; family Pitheciidae; genus Cacajao; species Cacajao melanocephalus. The sequence goes on from CAUYLG010011911.1 coordinate 110,760, forward strand.
GACTGGTTCAAACAGGCAGCTTCCCTGATGTGTCCTGCTGGAGAAGCCTTGACTCTTGCACCTCCAGCAAAGGTTCACATTGCGTCCTCGATGAGGCTCCGGGAATGCCTACTTAGGAGCCCCAAGCTCGCTCAGCTCTGTCAGAATGGCAATAATGAGCACATGTCACTTATTTCCTCAAGGGGAACTCTATCAGACTTTACCACATCTTTCCTGGAGAAAAGGGTTCTCCCCTGGCTCGCTGGTGGGCAGTCAGCCATGCAGTTATCTCCAGAGAGGCAAGAAAGGCATGGTGGGCAGGCAGGGTCATGCACCATGAAACCCAGCAGTGGGGCAGCAAAGCCACAGAATCAAGTCTTCAAAGTAAGGAGCAAGAGGCGCAGGGGCAGCCCCAGCTCGAGGGAAAGACAAATGGCAGTCTGCAAAAAGAAAACCAATCCTGCTGCTATTCTTAGCATTTTGTTTATGTATTTAAGATGGGGAGTTTCGCTCTGTCACCCAGGCTGGAGTGCAGTGGCAGGATCTCAGCTCCATGGTTCAAGCAGTTCCCCTGCCTCAGCTTCCCACCTCACTAGCAGAGGTGTCGGGTATGAATGAAACAATCCATGACCCTTGTGGTAGCCAGCAGTGTCATAACAAAATTGCTAAGAGAGGAGATCTTAAATGTTCTCCCCACACACACAAAAAAATGAAATTCATACAGCCAATCTTATTTTATGGCAGCCGAGCTTCCTGGCCCTGAAGTGGAGATCAAGCCAGGCTGCACCCTCAGCTGTCAAAGGACTCCCTACTGTGGCATGCAGGGGGACCTAACTGCTCAACCCGTCTTAGTAAAAGAGTTGGAGCACAAGTTAACTTGGTAGTGCCAGAAATACCAATAGGGGAGGAGGGAAGTGAGCTGGTAAACAGAAAGCAGCAGATACGGGTGAGGTATCCAGCCAGCGACTGCTGGGAGTGGCTAGTGCTGAAGGCCATGAAGAAACTCTGGGGATGGTATGATACATCTGCCCGGGAATGACCCCACCAGAGATAGAGAGACAAGGGGGTGATTGGTTGAGAGGTCCTGGGGTTAGTGGGGTCATGTCTCCACTGCCATGCATTGAGCTGAGCACTTCCTATGCCTTTAGAGAGAACCTTCTAGCAGATACCGCAGCTGAAAGCATTTAATACCCACCCCACTGCAGTTCAGTCCTGCAGGCTCTCTGCACCCACACCAGGCCCTTTCAGTCAAGACTGGAATCCTGCAGTAGGAACACTATCTAGGAGATGGTCTCTGGCTTGCAGCATTTGCTGAATTCCATGGTGAAAATGTACTCACAATGGCCCATCTCAAACCATTAGCAGCCAAACACTGGATGGGACATTCCTGCACATGCAACCCCTGGCTGCTGTGCTGTAAGCTAGTAGGAGCCTGTTCCAGACCACCACAGAGGCTGAGATGGGGATCCCCATGCCTTGAAGCTCAGCTATTGAGTCACTGGCCTTTGCCTGGGGACAGGGGCCTTTGGTCCCAGGGAGCCTACCATGTGATCTTTAATCCAGTAATAGCTCTTATGTCTAGAGCTGACTTCCAAAGTTAAAGACTCCAGAGTTAAGAGACTATGTAGTTCAGTGATTAAGAGCATGGACTCTGAATTTAGCCTGCTCACCTTTGAATCCCAGCCCGATCATGTGTCATCTGTTGTAACCTTGAGTAGGTAACCTCTCTGTGCCTCAGTTTCCTCTCCCATAAAATGGGGATAATAATAGTAATCACCTCACAGCATTCTTGTAAAGGTTAAATGAGTGATTACATGCAAAGTTCTTGGAACAGTGCCTGACACATAGTAAGCACTACTTAAATTTAGCTGCTATTATTTAGGGATGGAAATCAACAGTTGATAAGCCTGAACTCTAAGAGCATGATAAAGTTGTCTGGTTCATCCTGAAGGCTCTGCATTTCTATCAGCTAAAGTTATACCTAGAAATAATTCTGGGAGAGAAAGGAAGGTAGAGTGAGATAGAGAGAGATTAATAGTCTCCTTTATGAGAGGAACCTTTTAATGCCACAATAAATGAAGCAGGGATCATGGGAGGGCAGGTCTCCCATATTTGAGGGTTTGTACAGCACCAGGCTCAGGTTAAAGAGTGATTTGTTCTTTAGTTTACATATGATTATATACAAAGTGATGATTTGATATGCATGCATTATGGAGTGTTTAAATCAAACTAATTAGCATACCCATCACCATATACTTATTGTTTGTTTTGGTGAGAACATTTAAGATCTCCTCTCTTGGCAATTTTCAAGCACACAATACATTATTATTTACTATTGTCATCATGCTGTATAATAGATCTCCAGTACGTATTTCTCCTGAAACTTTGCACGCTTTGACCAAGATCTCTCCAACACCCCCCCACACAGCGTTTGTTAACCACCATCTAGTCTCTGTTTCTGAGTTCAACTTCTTTAGATGCCAATATAAGTGAAATCAGGCAGTATTTGTCTCTCTGTGCCTGGCTTACTTCACTCAGCCAAATGTTCTCCAAGTTCACCCACATTGTTGCAAATGACAGGATTCCCTTCTCTTTATGGCTGAATAGTATTACATTGTGTATTTATACCATTACACTTTTCTTTCTCCATTCATCCACTGATGGACACTTAGGTTGAGTCCACATCTGGCCTGTTCTAAATGGTGCTGCAGTGAACATGGGGCTGCAGAGATCTCTTCAGCATACTGATTTCATTTTCTTTGAATATACACCCACTGGATCCTATGGTAGTTCTACTTCTAATTTTCTGAGGAACTTCTATACTGTTCTCCATACTGGTTGTACTAATTTGCATTTCCACCAACAGTGTGCAAGGGTTCCCTTTTGTCCATATTCTTATCAGCATTTATCTTTTGTGTTTTTGATAATAGCCATTCTAACAGGTGTGAGATGATATCTCATTACAGTTTTAATTTGCATTTCCCTGATGATTAGTAATGTTGAGCATTTTTTCACATACTTGGCCATTTGTAAGTCTCCTTCTTAGAAATGTCTATTCACACCCTTCGCCCATTTTAAAATTGGGTTATTTAATTTCTTGTTATTGAGTCATTGAGTTCCTTATGTATTTCAATAATGGATGTCATACTTTTCTTTTGTATCTATGGCTTTTTGACCTCTCAAATGCTTTTAATACAATAAAGAGATTCTAGATGAATTATATGAGTAGGCAATCCAAGCGTAAGATGAAATTCTCCATGGACCTTAGTGCAGTTGCCAAGTTTTGTGGACACCTCAGTACCTGCCAGGCAATACAGCACTACAGAAAAAGCCAAGGTGCAATATAGTCCCTGCCCTCCGGCTCTCCCTGTAAACATGGAGGTGAGTCCCAAATGCCATGTGGGCACATATGAGGTGTGTTGTTCTCAGGCTGCCGGGATTGGAGAAGCCTCCTGGAAGCAGTGGTCTCACACTGAAACCTGAACGATGAATAAGCTGCAGTTAAAGAGCTAAGGAGTGGAAAGAAAGCTTTTCGGATGGAAGGAGCAGCATGTGCACCCACATGGAGCTAGGGGAAGCACAGCATATTCGGGGAAGGGCAAATCGTCCGCATACACGCACTGCAGAACCTGTGGTGTGCAGGAAAGGAGGCGAGGGAGTGAGGTAGACATGAACCAGACCATGAGGACCTCACTCTGCATTCTGAAGATAGTGGGGAATAGCCAAAATGCTTTTAGCAAAAGACTGACATCATCCTCTAGAAAGATGATTCTGGCTGCTCTGGGAAAAACAGAATGGAGGGGACATGACCAGCAGCAACACCAGAGGCTGTTGCAACCATCCAAGTGAGGCAAGAGCACTGAATCAGCATGCCATGGTGAGGATGGAGAGTGGGCAGGGTCCCTGCCGGCTGGGAGATGGCTGGAGGCAGAGGTCAGGAAGAAGACACTGGACGGGCAGTGAGGCCATCTGGGCAGCCAGGGGACCAAGGGGGGGCCAGCTTTGCATTGTGTGTGTGTGTGTGTGTGTGTGTGTGTACATGTGCATGCATGCAGTCATTCAGGCTCTTCATGCAATGCACACATAAAGGAGATGACATTCATGTCACAGTCATAAAAACTTTGTGTATGAGTGACAATAATTTTTCACCAATGAAAAGAATGTATTTTTTTAAAAGTGTGCATTTTTCTGACTTACCCAAAAGCACGCCATAGGCACTATCCTTGGCCCAGACCACAGTGCAGAGTTGAGCTTTGGACACATTGAGTTTGAGTCACTGACAGGATGTCTGAGGGGGCTGTCAGGGAAGCAGGTGCATACACTTGTCTGGAGTTCAGGAACCAACTGGACTGGAGAAGTAGATAGAAAACATCAGCACAGAGATGGTTTTTACAGCCCTGGAAATAAACAATGGAATACGAGTTGGAACACTACTGAGGGGCAGGGATGGAGGCTCCTGGGACCCTCAGACAGGTGGTTTCCATAGCAACAAGTAGACTGCAGAAATAATGAAGGGGGTGGCAGGAAGAGAACGTGTGGTTGGTTTGGACACCTTAAGCTGATGTGAAATTAAACTTCCACTGGAAATGGTCCTACTTCTCATTGCATCTGGGCTTATCTTTAGGGCAAGGAACAGACAGTATGAAATCATGGAAAGGATACAGAGTTTGAAGTCAAACGGTCTTAAATTAGGTCCCAACTGTGCACTCAATAGTTGTATAATCTCATACCAGGTAATTCGTCTATTTGAGCCTCTGTTTCTTCATCTGTAGAGTAAATACAACGGACCTGGGCTTGCAGGCCTTGTAAGACATGAGGATGAAATTCTAATATATATATGTTTTTAATTTCCTTATTTTCTTTTATACACACACACACACACACACACAGACACACAGCACACCCATAACTATTTATTGAGTATGGTAAATGTATAGTATATAATACAGAGTGAATACTCAACAAATGGTAATCAGTATTATTAATAGTAAAAGTGTACCTTAACCTTTAATGAGGAAGTCAAATCCTCATCAATCAACCTATAATTATTATACAAATTACACAGTTTACCATGAGGTAGACACTTAGGGGAAAGATGCCTTCAGTAACTTTTAACTAAATTACCTGGAATTTGATCTACAGGATTATACTATTTATGCTGCAAATCAAAGTCATGTAGGTCTTTGCCAGCATGCATATCGTATCATTCATGCCAAGAAATATAAACCTCTGATATTACTGATTAGTGCAATTAACTTATTTGGTCTTTAAAGGGAAAACACCCCACACATTTAGAAACTATAGAAGGAACACTAAAAACCTGGGCTATATACTGAATGAAATGTCTTGAATCTCCCATAAGACTTTTCATCTGTTAAACCAAAAAAAAAAATTACACTGCAAAATTATTGAAATGAAACTAACAAAAAAGTTTTTAATTTCCTTATTTTCTTTTCAAGCATAACTAGATGGAAAAACATAAAGATAATTCATCTGCTCAACTGTTTTTTCAGCTCAGTGATTCTGTCTTCTATGTTCATGTTGTCAAAATAGAAATAGGTCCTATTAGCTCTAAGGTTTGTGCACATAAGCGATTAATTCCATGTTAAGTTTGTGTTTCTCCCTTTCCCCAGAAGCCCTCAATTTTTAATTTTTCTCTCACCGTCTTCTTATTTTTCCCTGTACTCTTTGAGACCTCCTTCAAAGGTCAGCCAGAATAAGAGCAGAATATTCTTTTTCTTTTTTTTAAGATGGAGTCTCACTCTATTGCCCAGGCTCGAGTGCAGTGGCACAAGCTTAGCTCCCTGCAACCTCCCCCTCCCAGGTTCAAGCAATTCTCCTGCCTCAGCCTCCTGAGTAGCTGGGATTACAGGCATGCACCACTGTGCCTGGCTAATTTTTGTATGTTTAGTAGAGGCAGGGTTTCACTATGTTGGCCAGGCTGGTCTCGAACTCTTGACCTCGTGATCCCCCTGCCTCGGCCTCCCAAAGTTCTGGGATTACAGGCATGAGCCATTGCACCTGGCCCAAGAGCAGACTATTCTATCCAAGAAGAAGAGTAAGCTTCTGCCGGATCTTACAAAAACCCTGCCCAGTTCCTTTTGACTTCCAAGGAGCCACCATACCTTCCCTCCGCAGCACAACACTGGAGCAGCAGGCTGATTTGCAAAACCACATGGAGCCAACAAAATCTTCTCAAACCCAGTCCCCACCTTACTCCATTCACCAGAACACATTCTAAAACAGCAAAGATTTCCATGTGTAAAGCAAGCCCACAAGAGCTCTGGGGGAAAGCACCGAAGAGTCCTAAGCCTTTTTTGTGTGTAAGCAGGGCTCATCTGTGTATAGCACAAACCCCAAATGCTTTTTAAGGGAAAGCAGGTAACTTTGAGTCCTTAAATAATGTAAACTTCTATTTGTTTAAACAAGAGACAAATGAGAAACATATTTGTGGCCCATCTGACAAATAAAAGTAATGATAAAGCTTTTAAAGTCAATTTTTAAGACTAAAAAAAATAAAAATAAACAGTAGTCAAAGCCAGATTCCACAAAACAATGCAAATAGGCCATAAACAGGTAAAAAAGTGTTCAGTTTTCCATACTTGAAACATGAATTACAGCAATAATTATTTGCCATTTATTGCCTATTGGCAAAGATTTAAGCGTTTTGCAGTGCATGGAGTTGGTGAGGTTTTGAGGAAATAGGCGTTCATATAATGTTGATAGGGTTGTAAATAGGTACAACTTTTTTGCAGGGCAGTTTGGCAATATCTATTAAAATGTAAAATTTACATACCCTTTGACCCAGCAATTTCACTGCTAGGAATGCAGCCTAAGGGTGTGTTCTCTCATCTGTGCAAAAAGTGCCAGTGTACCAGGACACGTATTGCTGTATTGTTTCTAATCTCTCCAAATGTTAATATCAATTTAAGAAGCTGGTTAAATTCATTAGGATGCAAACCACACAATGGACTACTAAGCATGGGTGGACTCTTAAGCTCTTGTGGAAAGGTTCTGAGATATGCTGCTGAGTGTATCTTTGGAGAAGCATTTTATCTTTCACCTTACATTCTTTTTTTCTACTTGGAAGAAGTCATTGTTATCATTAATGTGCATTACTTTATTGTTAAAACAAACAGTTTACTAAAAGAGGAAGACGACAAAAGGGAAAAAGGAGGAGAAAACAAGGGAGGGAAGGAAAGCATAAAGGCTTAAAGGAGGGAGGAGGGAAGGAGGAAGGAATGCAAAGAAGAGAGAAGAAACCTCCTCATTCTTTTGAGTAGAAGGCTGAGAAGGCTGTTACCTGTTTTAATGGGAAAAGCTAGCAGCACATTTTAAAGCTTTAGTAATTTACTCAACTTCACAAACACTAACTTGTCGCTTCTTTTCTAAATGAAAACAAGGAAGTACTGTAAGGTTGGCTTCGTCCACGCTTTTTCTTAGGCTATGCAAACCACCCTGGGTAAAGTCCTCACTGCTTGTAAGCCAAGGGTGACTCCAGGGAGCCAGACGGCATTTCCTCCCATAATACACAAATTTGTATTTTGCCTGATGTTTTTGTCTCTGAGCCCAGATCCCACAGTGATAGGCGCCACAAAAGTACACAGACGGACAGAGGACGCACCCTGATTTTGCAGAGGAGACATACTTGGAGGTCAAGAGGCTGCCTTTCTAAAGGCCACAGATTCAGACTGGGAGCTTCAGCAGTCTGAGCAGATTAGAGCATCAGGCTTTGTCGCTAGTGCATGCAAGACTTTTAACAGATAGAAATCTTTCTTTCTTCCCCTTAAGATTCTGGTAGCTGACCAGAAGCTACGTGAATCTTTTTTTCACTTGCTTTTTAAGGTTAAAATAATACATGAGTTCTCTTTTGTAAGATATTGAGTGTTGCAAAGGATTTTTTTTTAAGAACTGGTTTTTTAAAATTGAGAGACTTTAACAGGGCTTGTCTGTATTTAAACGCCTTTTCTATGGTAAAAGAGGAAAGTTTAGACTTACCACAGGGCCATGGTTTGCAGAAAGACAAAACTGTTCTGGAAGCAAACGGGACTCACTCCTTCGCCTCCTTCCCTTGCCCTCCCTTTCCTCTCCCCTTGCCCTGCACTAAACTCTGCAACCATTACTGAAGCTTACAAAATATTCTGCTACGACTCGACAGTTTAAAAATTAACAAGCATGTAAAGCTACTGGGGGTAAAAGCCTGGAGCCTGTGGCAAGAAGCAAGCCCTGGCTGGATTCTGTAATTATTTCTTACGCAACTCCAGGTCGCACTCACAGCTTTCTGAAGATTATACACTTCCAGCCGCTCAGCTCGGCTGGGGCAGGAGGGCCTGGCTCCACCAGAGTCACATAGGCCTCTCATAGCATCATCATTAGTCATTAAGCAGCAGAACCAAGGGCCTTTCAGACCCAGGTGGCACTACTGTATTCCTTTGCTTTCAGGAAAGGAGACATTCCTTGCACCCTTCTCCCCTGGAAGGGTGTGAATGGGGTTGGGAAGGGAAGGCCAAGATGTGGAGAGAGAGGGGTGGACTGAGCAGTTAGCTGCAGAAGACAGACTTCATGGGGATTTTCTGTCCCTGCTGCTGGGTTTCTTGTTATTTTTTGTTGCTGTATGAATTCCATGTGGCTAGCATGCTCTGACTGCCCCAGCCCTGGCTGATCAATGGGAAGGGAACCCCTGGAGGGCCTCTGTGACTACCAGGTTTCCACCCCTATCCCAGGCTTTTCCTTATTACCAAGATTGCCGCCCTCATATTCACACATTTTATACTTTTATCAGAAGAGTTCTAAACTACTGAGGCCCTAGAGAATTTTAATGAAACGTATATCCAGAAACTGAATCTTCCGGGTAAAGAATTAGCCATAGATATACCCACGGCTAGCCCATGGATTCTGCAGATGAAGAAACTGAGGCCAGAAAGGCCAGCAGTGAGCTTTTTAACAAATATTGTGGGGGACCCCGTGAAGGCATTTGGCTTGCTTGACTTTATTCTTGGAGCTCAGAGCTAACCTCCCACAGTTCCTTTGTCTGCTCTAGGAATTCAGTGTCTACCTGAAACCTCCACCCAACCTGTTTGTACACTCGGAAAACCCAACCTGGTGCATGGGCTGGATGATAATCATGGCAACACTGCAGCCTGCAGGTAAGTGTGAAGATAACAGCAAGACACCTGGAGGGTGCTCCCTGCTGGCATGGGGCACACACAGCCTCAACCCCTAAGATACAGCTGTGCCCAAGAGAGGAGGGATGTCAACCAAGAGTCACACCTTCAATGTGGGCTGAAATGAGTGAGCTAAAGAAGTTGTTTGTTATTCAGAATTATATTTGCCAAACTGTACTAGGGAAGAGACTTAATTTCCCACAGCATTAGTAAGAGGATTGGGTCTTTTTGCCTGGACTTTATAGATGAGGTCAGGAAAGATGGAAAATAGCCCATGGGTCATCTTTCCTGCCTCTGCCCACAGCAGCCTGCCCTGCTCAACTGTGGCACTCAGTCATCACTAATAGCCATTCCAAGGTGACAAGAGAGAAACAATCTTTTCACATTAATCTCATTTCCCTGTGTGAGAGTTTCACTAGACTACATCAGGGAAACACCACAGATGCTGACTATCCAGTTCTAATACATCTGAAGATATCTTCAAGAAGTGTATAGAGAAATGTAGGCTAGATAATCAAGTTACAGAGAAATTCCCTGGATTAATCAGTTGTAACCCAAATGTTCCAGTTAATGGATTAACATCAACCTATGGGGACATCTCTAATGACACATCAAAGAATTCTTCTCCACCGTATTTTCCAATGAACTGGATAGAAACACCTTCAAATCTCACCTCAAATGTTACCATTTCCTTTGAGATTTTTTTCTCTAGCCACCCTATCTAAAAAAAATTTTTTAAGTCCTTTCCCCTCTTCTTATCTCTCTCCTCTGCTTTGTTTTTCTCCTTCGCACTCGGCATTACTGAATTTACCATACATATCTGTCTTTGTTTCATGTCTGTCTTTCGCACTTGAATGAAAGCTCCAGGAGAACAGGGATTTCTTCCTGTGATGTTCACCCCTGTATGCCCAGATCTCAGAATGGTGCCTGGCACGTCAAAGGGCACTCAATAAATAGTCACCAAATGAATCAATGGATGGCGATAACACGCTTGCTGAATGTGAAGATAGCATAAACCCAGGTGGGTGGGGGAAAATATTAGATGGCAAAGTCAACAACCAAAATTATCCTGATAGGTGAGAATGATAGTCCAAAGCCAGCAAGATGGAATTTAATAGGCTATGTAAATCAATCCCACACTTAGATTTCAGAAAAACAATTGCACAAGAATAAGATGGGAAAGATAATGTGGCTAAATAATAGCACGTGCAGAAATGACAGGGTCTCGGATGACTGCCAGCTCAGTCTGAGTCAAAAATAAAACCAGCCTGTCAAAAAAGTGTGATCTTTGCTATCATCACTAATTAAAATAATCATAGTTTTCAGTAAAAAAAAATGTGCTGAAATGCATTCCTGCACTTGAACTCACATCTTTTCGTGGATATGTGCAATATGCATGTAATCAAGTTTATTCACTGTAGCCTGGTTTGTAAGATAAGAGTCCACAAACTGTCCATCAATAAACAGGGGACTGGTGAAATAAATGAGAGAAAGTAAACATAGCCTTCAAATAAGAAGGAGGAGCCAGGTGTGGTGGCTCAGGCCTGTAATCTCAGCACTGTAGGAGGCCGAGGTGGGAGGATCTCTTGAGTCCAGGAGTTCGAGACTAGCCTGGGCAACATGGTAAAACCCCATCTCTACAAAAAATACAAAATACAAAATATATGCATGGTGATGAGCGCCTGTGGTCGCAGCTACTCAGGAAGCTGAAGTGGTAGAATCACTTGAGCACAGGTAGGCCGAGACTGCAGTGAGCCATGACTGTGCTACTGCACTCCAGACTGAGCAACAGAGTAAAACTCCATCTCAAAAAAACAAGAAGGAGGAAATTATTAATGCATTGATTCAGAGTAGTCGCTAAGGTAAATAGGTAAGGGAGACAGATTTAACAAAAAGAAAATATATGTCCAGCTTTATTTAGATTTCATTTGGAGCCTTGCTACCCAGGGTGACCCTTGACCCTTAGTGTGGGCAGGCTGAAGGCTTGTCAGAAGTTCAAAGTGGCAGGACCCATCTCAGACCTACTGAAACAGAATTTGCATGTTAATAAGATTCCTAAATGATGCCTATGCTGATTAACATTTAAAAAGTAATTTTATTTTATTGTGGTAAACTAGGCATTAGATACAATTTAGCACTTGAACGATTTTTACACATGCAATTCAGTGGCCTTAAGTCCATTCACAATGGAGCGCAATATCACCACCATCTCTCTCCAGAACTTACACAGATTTTATTGGTGGTTTTGAACTACTTGGATGAACAAATTTATAACACTTTTTAAAACATGTTTGTTCTTAAAGGCACATCTCTTATCTGTTAAGTCATTCATTCACTTAATGTATACCCTTTGAGTGTTTGTGCTAATCCAGATATCATTCTGGGCACAGAGGACTACAATGATAACTAGAAAGACATGAAGCTTACAGCCTAGTGAGTTGGCTGAAACAATTTATTTGTCCTTTTTTCCATCTTCATCGAGGTAGGTATAATGACAAATAAAACTGGTATGACCATTATGAAAAAGAGTATAGAGGTTTCTCGAAACACTAAAAATAGAAGTATCACATGATCCAGCAATCCCAGTAACCAAAAGAACTGAAATCAGTATGTTGAAGACACAGCTGCACTACTGTGTTTATTGCAGCACTATTCACAGTAGCCAAGATATGGAATCAGCCTGTGTCCATCAACAAATAAATAGATAAAGAAAATGTGATACATATATACACAAAGGAACACTATTCAGCCTTTAAGAAGAAGAAAATCCTGTCATTTGTGACAACATGGACGAACCTGGAAGACATTATGCTTAGGAAAATCATTCAGACAAAGACAGACACTGCATGATCTCACTTATGTTAAAAGTCGAACCCATAGAACCAGAGAGTAGAATGTTGGTTACCAGGGACAGTGAGGTGGAGAGACTGGGGAGATGAAGTCAGAGGGGACAAACTTGCAATTATAAGTTCTGCAGCTCTATTGTACAGCATGGTGACTATAATTAATAATAATGAACTGTACGCTTAAAAGCTGCTAAGAGAGTCCATCTTAACTGTTCTCACCACAAGAGAAACAAAAATGGTAACTACATGAGGTGATGGATGTGTTAACTAATTTGATCATGATAATCATTCCACAGCGTATACGCATGTCAAATCATCATGCTATACACCTTAATATTGAAATGCTGCTATGGAGAATGAATTTAACCCAGCCTGCCTTATGCTGTCCACACCCTTCCCTCAAACCTCACTTCTTGTAGCCCTCCCTCTTGTTCTAGAGACCAGGGAACATTCCCAACAGCTCTGAGTCCAGGCCCAAAAGGTTCTCCAGGATCTCAGGGAACACTTGGGTTTTACAGGATTCTCCTCCGTGATTCACTCAGAAGTGTCCATGGCTGAGCTGACACCAACGTCAGCTGATTTTGCCCCGCCAAACTGCTTGCTGCAGGGATTTCTGCAAGTGTGAGTCATTTGCTCTTCTTTGGTCACCCTGCTTAGGTCAGGATGCAGTCAATCCCTGCTGTCTGAGGGTAATTTTCAGTAGCTACCACCTGAGTGTTCAGCCCAGCTGGCACAATGCCAGTCTCAGGTGTGCATTTTCCTCCAAGGCCAGGGGAAATATCAAAACCAGCCCAGGAATTCTTTCCAAGTTCAAGGTCACTGTTGTTGTATCACGGTGTGACATGGGTAAGATCTTGCCCTTGGATGGCGCGGTATGGACTTTGGGTAGCATTTTGTTCATGTTTTGTAGTCACTGGCCAGAAGGATGAAGTTCACATTTTGCTGGGGGTCTTGGAGGTCACACTAATTTGGCACCATTCTACATGATCTGCAGCTGAATGATTGAAAAGTCCCCATTCTGCCCACAATTGCTGCAGCTCCACACACCATGTGCTACTTAGCATCAGTTTGTCTCCCTTAATACTTCGAGATGTATTTTTAAGTAACAAAATTTTAAAAGTGAGATGTAGAATGGCATCTCAGCATAGTACTTTTGCACAGTGGGGAGGGCACCCACCATATTATAGACACCCAAGTGTGTGTGTTATATGTACAGAGCAGCCCTGAGCATACGCATGCAGGTGGCCTGGCTGACTCCAGGGCTGTGGTGATGGGGACAGCGGTGCCAAGGGGACTTGCCATCACTGCCTCTGGTCATTTTGAATTTTTCACCATGTGCAAGTATCAACTTGTCAAAAAATTAAATCTGAATTATGAATACATTTAAAATGGATTTTCTACCTTAACAAATATAATGTTATACTTTATTTAACCAATATGCAGTGCCAGTACTAAAGAAGTGACTTCCCTATTTTTTTACCATGTAGTCGTCGAGACTTTCTCATGTGTAGAATGTTCAAATTGAGCATCACACTTCCAAAAAAGTATATTTGGTATTTATATAATAAAGTGACTTTCTTATCTTTCCTTCTTCCTTAAAACAAGAAGCAAGCCAAGGGAGCTCTCATCTCTAGGTTAAAATTATTTCTTTGCAATCTGTTAGCATGTCTTCAAGTCATTCTTTGTAAGCCATTCATTTCTGTGCATTGCTTCACAATGCCACATCCTCTATTCTTATAATATCCCACACCAGCAAATGACACACAAAATCAAGAGAATGTTCCACATATAAATTCAGATAGTAAAAGCATATGTTAGCCACAACATTTGTTTATTCATGTTTTTACAACTTCAATAATAGAAATAGGTGGGTGATTTCCAGTTTCCAGCCCACTATGTAGGGAGCTTGGAAGTGATCACTTCCATCCTCACAGCAAGAAAAGAGTTAAACAAACTGAAAATCAACAATTCTTCTTAGATCCATCAGAGAACTGCAGTCCCAGTGCAAACTGCTGCCCCCCAAAATGGAGACACAGATAGGCAAATACAGAGATTCACACCGTTCTGGAGCAGAGGCCCAGGAAAGAAAGCAGCTTCAGGAACCAGCACCAGCGCCTTTTACACAGCACATCATGCCTGGCTTTTAACAAGGGATTATGAGGTATATTAAAACTCTAAAAACACGGAAGGAACACAGCAAGCATCAGAACCAGACTTGGATATTGCAAAGATATTGGAATTATGAGACAAGGAATTTAAAATACTGTAATTAATATGCCAAGGGTTCTAATGAAAAAAGTAGGTAATATTGAAGAAAGAATGGGTAATGTAAGCATAGAGATAAAAATTTTGAGAAAGATTCCAAAGAAAATGCTGGACATCAAAGATGCTGTAACTGAAACGAATGCCTTTGATGCGCTCATCAATAAACTACATGGCCAAGGAAAGAATCAGTGAACTTGAAGACATGTCAGTAGAAAAATTCCACAACTGAAATGCAAAGATCAAAAAGAAAATGAAAAGATAGGCCAGGCACAGTGGCTCACACCTGTAATCCCAGCACTTAGGGAAGCTGAGTCGGGTGGGTCACGAAGTCAGGAGATTGAGACCATCCTAGCCAACATGGTGAAACCTTGTCTTTACTAAAACTACAAAAATCAGTCAGGTGTGGTGGCACGCACCTGTAGTCCCAGCTACTCGAGAGACTGAGGCAAAAGAATCACCTGAACCCAGGAGGTAGAGGTTTCAGTAAGCCAATATCATGCCACTGTACTCCAGCCTGGTGACAGAGCAAGACCCCCATCTCAAAAAAAAAAGAAAGAAAGAAAGAAAGAAAGAAAGAAAGAAAATCAAAAGATAGAACAGAATACCAAGAACTGTGGGATCATTACAAAAGCTGCAACATACATAGTGGGAATATGCAAAAGAGACAGAACAGAGAAAGCAACAGAAGAGACACTTGAAAGAAGAATGAGTGACAATGCTTCAAATTTAATGACAGACACAAAACTGCACAGCGAAGAAGCTGAGAGAACACCAAGCTGGGTAAATACCAAAAACTGTACAATTCCATATAGCCTGGTTAAGCAGAAGAAAAAATACTGAAAGGAGAAAGACAGAAACACTTTATCAACAGAAGAGCAAGGATGTGAGTTACATAGGACTTCTCTTCAGAAACTATGGAAGCAAGGAGGCTGAAGTGAAATATTTAAAGTGTTGACGGAAAAACAACAATAACAACACACTAGAATTCTGTACCCTGCAAAATTGTTCTTTAAAAGTAAAAGAACATAAAGACTTTCTTAGAAAAATAAAAATTAATTTATCTCCAGTGGCCCTGCCTTGCAATAAATGTTAAAAAGAAGTTCCATGGAGAAAAAGAAAATGATATAGGGCATAAAATAATAAAGAAAGGAAGAACATTAGAGAAGAAATAAGGGAAGATCAGTTTTTAAACCTTACCTTAGGTTTCACTTCGTTGCCTATGCTGAAGTTCAGTGACACAATCTCCAGGCCCACTGCAACCTCAACCCCCAGGCTCAAGCAATCCTCTCACCTCAGACTTCTCAGTAGCTGAGACTACAGGTGCATACCACCATGACTGGGTAATTTTGTCTATTTTTTGTAAAAATGGGGTCTCACTATGTTGCCTAGTCTGGACTCAAACTCCTGAGCTCAAGTGATTCTCCTGTCTCAGCCTCTCAAACTGCTGGAATTACAGGCACGAGTCACTGTGCCCAGGCTAATTTTTATCATTCTTAATTGATTTGAAAGATAACATTTAGCTAAAAAAAAAATAGTAAAAAGCCATTCTGTGATTATAGCTTATGAAAAAGTTAAGTGAATGACATCAATGTTATACAAAATGGGAGAGGATAATTGGGAATACTCTAAGGTACTTGCACTACCCATCAAGTGGTATAGTGTTACTCAAGGATGCCTTGGAATAATTGTACCTATATTTTGTAAACTCAAGGAAACCACTAAAAAAGTTGTTTTTTAAAAGTATAAGTGACATGCTAAGAGAATAGGAAAAAACAGAATCATATAAAATGATCAGTCAAAATCAGAGATGACAGAAAAAGAGTGAAAGGCAAAAAAGAAAGAAAGAATAAACAAGGGCAACAAATAGAAAACAGTAACAAATATGGTGGATATTAATCCAGCTATGTCGCTAATCATTTTAAATGTGAATGATCTAAATGAGCCAATTAAAAGAGAGAGATTGTCAGGACCCAACTATATAGCATCTATAAGAAGCCTATTTTAAATCTAAAGACACAGGTGGATTAAAAGTGAAGGGATGGAGAAAGATATACCACACTAACACTAATCAAAAGGAAACTGGTAGAGCTAGGTTAATTTTAGTAAAAGCAGACTTCAGTACAAGGGAAATTATCAGGGATAAAGTGGGGCATTCCATAATGATAAATGGGTCAATTCTCCAAGAAGACATAACAATCTTTAATGTGTATACACTAACCACATAGTATCAAAATACATGAAACCCAAAGTGACAGATCTGCAAGAATAAATAGAGAAATCTACTATTATAGTTGCAGATGTCAACACCCCACTATCAAGAGTTCGAAGATTCAGCAGGCAGAAAATCAGCATTGGATTGATAGTGCTGAACAGCACTATCAATCAAATAGATAGAATTGACATTTAGAATACTTCATTCAATAACAACAGAGAACATATTCTTTCAATTTCACATGGAGAATTCATCAAGAAGGACCACATTCTTGGCTATAAAACACACCATAGCAAATGAAAAGGAATAGAAATCATACAAAATCTGCTCTCAGACCACAATGTAATTAACCTAGAAATCAGTAACAGAAAGACAAATGAAAGCCCAAAATCATATGATTAAATCATAAATGAAGAAAAAGCATTTGACAAAATCCAACAACCATTCATGATTTAAACTCTTAGCAAACTAGAAATAGAGGGAAATTTCCTCAACTTGATCAAAAAATTCACACACACAGAAAAATCTATAGCTAAAGCCATGCTTAATAGTGGAAAACCAGTTGTTTACCCACTAAGATCAGGAAAAAGGCAAGAATGTCCACTCTTACCATCCTTATTCAGCATCATAATGGAAGTTCTAGCTATGCAATAAGACCAGAATAGGAAATAAAAAGTATGCAGATTGAGAGAGAGAAAATAAAACTGTCTGTTCGCAAATGGCATAATTGTCTATGCAGAAAGTCCCAAAGAACCGACAAAATACACCTGCAACTAATAAACAATTATAGCAAGGTTGCAGGATGCAAGGTTAATACACAAAAATCAATTGCTTTCCTATATACCAGTAAGAAATTACTGGAATTTGAAATTAGAAACACCATGCCACTTACATTAGCACCCCAAAAAATGAAATACTTAGGTATAAATCCAACAAAAGAGGTACAAGATCCATATGAGGAAAGCTATAAAACTCTGATAGAAGAAATCAAAACAGATCTAAATAAATGGAGAGATATTCCATGTACATGGATAGGTAGACTCAATATTGTTAAGGTGTTGGTTCTTTCAAACTTGATCTATAGGTTCAGTGCAATCCCAAACAATATTTTTGCAAGATTTTTTGTGGATATAGACAAATTGATTCCAAAATTTGAAGATTGACCCATTCACACAAATTTGTTTGTCTATTCATCTTTCAGTGGACACTTGTGTAACTTCTTCTGAAAGATGGATAGACAAACAAAATGTGGTCAATGCACACAATGGAATATTACTCAGCCTGAAACAGGAAGCATTCTGGCACATGCTACAACATGGATAAACCTTGAAAACATTATGCTAACTGAAATTAGCCACAAATACTAAAATACTGTATGTGCTTTCACAAAAGCACAAATACTGTATGATTCCACTTATATGAAGTACCTAGAATAGGCAATTGATAGCAACAGAAAGTAGAATGAGTATTGCCAGAAACTGGGAGATGAGGAAATTAGGAGTTGTTTAATGGGTACAGAGTTTCACTTTTGCAGGATGAAAAAGTTCTGGAGATAGATGGTAGTGATGGCTGCAAAACACTGTGAATGTACCCACACTATTGAACCGTACCATTAAAAAATGGTTAATATGGAACTGGAAGTCATGGCATATACCTGTAATCCCAGCACTTTGGGAGGCTAAAAAGGGAGGATCGCTGAAAGCCAGGAGTTCAAGACCAACCTGAGTAACATAGTGAGATGCCTCCATCTCTACCAAAAAAAAAAAAAAAAAAAAAATTAGCTGAGTGTGGTGGCACATGCCTTTAGTTCCAGCTAAAAGGAAGGCTAAGATAGGAGGCTCACTTAAGCCCAGGAGGTCGAGGCTGCAGTGAACCATGATCACTCCGCTACACTCCAGTCTGGGTGACAGAGCAAGACCCTGTCTCTTAAAAAAAAAAAAAAAAAAAAAAAAAAAAAAAAAGTTAATATGGCAACTTTTATGTTACCTGTATCTTACCACAAATAAAATTTCAAAAATTAATAAGAGAATAAGTAGGTATTTGACGAAAACTGACAATATAGTTACTTATGGGGAGAAGGACTGAGGACCAGAACCAGAGAGATTTTTCACACATCTTTAACTCAGCGTTTTTTAACCATATGCATTTCTCAACTTTTCAGTTTAAAAGTGTAAGGAGCTTGCCAACAAGCCCCCCACATCCCTGTCAAACAGAAGGGGTAGTTAAGAGCCAGATGGGGGGTTTTGTTTTCATACACAGGTGTCAATCTTTAAACAGAGAAGCTGTATTTAGGGCTTAATTCTCTTATTTGCTTCACTATAAGTGAAACTTTCTCAAAGTTTAGGAAAGCCACTTATTCATAGGAACCCAAATGTTCAGTCTTTGGCACATGAAAAGAATAAAGCTTGTCTATCCATGGTATTGTTCCTGTTGTTTTTTTTTTGAATAGCAGTGATAGAGTTTTGCAAATTCATCTCTGCCCTGTCCACCAGGTTTGTGTCCAATATCTAGATAGATAGATAGATAGATAGATAGATAGATAGATAGATCAATAGATTTCCAGTAATAACCGGATAACCCTAGGGTCCTGGTGCTACTGTAGTCTTTTACACATAAGGAAACTGGTACATAGGAGGGTAAATAAATTTGCTGAGGCCTTGATGCATTCAGGTACAATTTTGCAGCCACTCTGCTATGAATCCAATGCCTGTGTGTTAAATCATCACATTGTGCTGCCTCCAGCAGCTTTTCAGGGTAGGGATGACATGAAGACTATTGCCATGAAACCCGCAAGGACAGCTGGACCAAAAGCCTTCCAGCTTGCTCCCTGTGGTGTCCCACAAATCACACAGCATCTGGCACTAAGTCCCTGAAAGACTTAGTGAATTAGCCAGACTTGCCATAACCAAGGGCTATTTACCTAAGTGTGCAAGTAAGTGGATGACTCCGGAGGAACTGAGTGTACAAACCCCTCTGACATCCTGAGTAACTAAGAAAGGACTGCTGGAAACCATCCACGGCACATCTGCCTGTCTTTTTCACCCCAGCTCCTTGCACTCCCTAGCAGGACATTCTAACTAGGGCAAGATTTGTCTAATCCAACTGTGTCTCTGTAAGGTGTGCTCTTAACGTCTCGCCAGTGGTGAGTCATTACTAATTGCCAATCCCCACATGAAGCCAAGATGCCCCTTCAAGGAGTAGCTAAGTACTTTAGCAAATGCTGTCAATTTACCATGTTTGACAAAAGTAACCTAAGTGGAAGGACATACTTATCACTGCCTTCTTCCCTTGACCCACAGAAGGGTCCAAAGTGGAAACCTCTTCCAGAACATAAAGGCTGCAATCAATGCCACCCACCCACAGCTTATAAATAACACAGCACATCCACATAGTGTTCTGAGGCAAGGATGAACACACATAGTTGTGCACACATTCAGCTTCTCATCTAACCACCTCCCGCTTCTGTCCCTCCACTCAACCAGGCCCCCAATGTCTTCAGTGACTCTTAAAATTCTCAAAGCAGGAAGTTAAACATGCCAGACACATCAGCAGCAGCACCATGTGGAGCCAAGCATTTGCTAAAGCCACAGCTTACAATCAAGGTGTTTTTAGAAATTATTATTACCGATGGCAGATTACTCTGCGTGATTATCCGGTTTTCACTTAGGTCTTTTCTCTGATGGAGCAGTACTGAGACTGACTTTCCTAAACACACATACTCACTACTGTTCACAGAGTTCTTTTCCGATTTTTCTAGGAATATAGGTTTACTCATCATGCCCGTTAACTTATGAAATACCAGCGCTGCTGTCCTTCCATTGCCTAATGCAAGATATCCTTGCCTTTTCTCAGTTCTTCACGCACACACACACACACACGTATATGTCTAGAAATAGATATATCTGTCTGTTATCTATATATCTATAGATACAGACATATCCAGATAGAGAGATAGAGACAGATCATAAATTCAGAATAACAAATACATCATTTGTCTGTTATCTGCACCTTGTTATTTTTGGCTTCTAGACCACTAGTTCTCAAAATCTGGCTTGAATTCCCATCACTGGGAGGGCTTGTCGAAACACACTGCTGGGCCCTACCCCAGAGATTCTGAGTCAATAGGTCTAGAGTGAAGCCTGAAAAGAATTTCAAACAAGCTCCTGAGTGATGCAAATGAGGCTGGTCCAGATCTCACACTTTGAGAACTACTGCCTGAGAGGAATGGCTTCAAAACTCATCAAGAGGGATGATGAGTTTTGAACAACAGAGAGAATTAAAAGACACTGAAGAAAATTCAAAACCATGCTCAGCTGCAGGAAGAACATGGACTTAAACAGTAAGAATTAGAAAACACTGAAGTCACTAAGACAGAAGGGCTTTGTGGTGAACCTTCAAAATCATCATCACCATCATCATCGCTGGAGCTCTCTGCACGCTGAGCTTTGGGTGTCCAGCTGCCAACTTCTGCTTGACTTGAATGTGTGAAGCTTCATGTATTTATAAATAAGCTGGGCAAAGCTTTGCTTCTTCTGAACCTCATGCCCATTTCTTGGTCCTTGTTGCTCCTCCAAGTTCACTCCTTTGTCTCACTCTTGCATCTCTACCCACCTAAAGTCTAAGCACAAGGATGGGGTCTTCCTTTGCCTACACTGAAACCTGCTCTCCCAATAAACCTGTGAGATTTCAAGATTGACTCATTCACACAAAGGTGTATAATGGCTGATAGTTTTCAATATGTGACTCCTCTTAAGAAAACCCAATTTGAAATGTATTGTTTTCTCGTGTAATTATAAATGTTTAAATGTTACAGATGTTTCTGGAAGATGTTTAAAATTGGCACAGATGTAGAAAAGCTGAAGCATGTGGCTGTCCTGTCCACAGGTTCCCCCAAATTCTGAGGCAGCCCTGTTCGTAATGCATGTGTCATGGAGTTACCTTTCCCCACTTTATAAACGTGATTACTGTCATGACAGAGACAGCACCTGGAACCACCAATAAAAGTAGGCCCCTCTCCCCTCTGCTAGGACTGCGTGAGGCAAACAAAGGGCTTCCAATCTGGTCATGCCTTCACGGTACCCACCAAATTCTTCCAAAGGACAGTCAGCAGCAGTGACATGCTCACAGTCCTCTGAGTGACCACAGGCCTGAGACCACATCCAGGTATATTTGCACCTATACTGCAGCCTACACATAGGTGATGCTGCCCATGCATTCTTCCAGGCAGGGCTGGACCTTCACTCATGTGGGCCTGCAGACATAAGCGGTCTTTACTCATGCCTTGTCAGTGATCGTACTGTGCCCACCATGCCCCACAGCCCGCAATGCATCTGTGCCTTCTCACAACATCACAACCATATCGGAGAGGAGGGATGAGCTCCAGGCAACATGATAAAAGCATCATTGTCCTGAATATAGCACCATTTGCTTTAATCAAAAGGAAGAGGGTAAGTGAGCTTGGGCGAAAAAGAGATTAAGAAAGAGTGGCAAGAAAAGCAACATGCAAGAGTCATAGCCCAGAATGCTCAAACAAAAGTGCCAGGCCACACATCTGCCCCGGAGCTTGGGAGTGGGTACCCCTGTGTGTATCACGCTCCCACACACACCTGCTAAGGATGAAGCTTTAGAGACAGCCATGCGGTCCAGAAGTGTTACTACTCTTATTAACTGTCTAGGGAATCAGGGAAGCAGAGAGTGTCCAAGAGGCTGACCAAAGACCACCAGCCAGCTGCAGCAGAAACCCCCTGTGTCTGTGATAAGACTGCCGTAGGGCCCTCCAGGACCTCTCCCTGAACCTGCAGGTCACTCAGCACAGGAAGGACCCCAGCATAGCAACAGAAAGGCATGAGTCAGACAGTACAAGGCTTTGGGCTTCTCCTCACGCCTCCACTCAAGAGTAAAGAGCATCTCTTTAAAGTCTTGGTTGACTAAAGATTTTAGAGTGGCCACTTGAGGCTGAATACACAGGACAATAGAATGTCTCTTAAGATTCCAAAAGGACCTCCACAACACAGCGCTGAGCCTGCCCGCAAAGCCCTCCCTGCCCTTTCATCATCATGAAGGCTTGTGCTTGGCAGGAAGCAATGGCTGCAGCAGGCCCTGCCAATTGTTTCAGCCATCACCGCTTTATCATAAGCACAGCTGCATGTTTTGGCATCCACTGAACAAGTCATCTCTCTTGAGTCTAAAAATAATCCCAGCAAACATGGAGAGCTAGTGCAACATTTAATTTTTTAAACTAGGAAGTAGTTTGGTTCACATGAAAAAGAATACAAATGTATCTATGCTGTGACTATGAAACCGTATTTATATGGCTGTAGAAAGCCAAGAAAAAAGAGAAAAAGTTAAATGTAAAATTCTTTAGGATTGTAGAATAATGGATGATTTTGTCCCCCATAAATATTTCTTAAGATGTCACCTTCAAAAATAACAAATGTAACACATGCTCACCACAATCTCTGAAACTATGCAAATAAAGAAAAAGCTAATATGCTTTTCCACACACCCTCTCCCCATTTATTCCCAAAATCTCACTACAAGCAACTCGACACCCCAGGATTTGCCTTATACACCTGTCCCCATACTCAAAGGAAAATACAGACACATAGGAGGTTTCAGTTGTTATAACTTTAGGAAAATTGAAGATTGATGGATAGACAGAGACATAGATACTCACATATCTGTGCTCAACCTCTCTCTTTCTCTTTAATTTTTCTCATTTAAAACATTGTCACACTCCTCCAGGTCAAGAGGAAAACTCATTCTTCTGAGTAGTTTCACAGTATTCCACGGTATGAATGTTCTTCCTGTTACCAGGTTGTTTTCAGGTTTTCACTGTTAAAAACAATGCAGGTATCACTGTGAATGGCAGTAATAACCTCCAAAAATTCTCCCCTTCATACAAGCAATAAATACATTGGCAAAACTGTCATAATCAACTTTCCCTGACCTCTAGAAATTAACCAAGGCTTGCATTAATCCAGGGATCCTCTGCTCATGAAAAATAGCTAAGTCTAGGCAAGAACAGAGAGTTTTGTGACACTTTTAATTGCCTTATTCCCATCTCCTCCTCTCTTGCTCCTTGGTAGCCTTAAAAACCAACAGCCAGCAATCACAGTGAAAACCAGAAGCCTGAAACCACTGAAGGACGAATAAAGGGACTGAACTTCCTTGAAAGCCCTATTCTCAGAGAACTCTCATTTTGCAACCTGTCAGGTGGGTCTTTGAAATATTCCACTCCCAAGGCTTGTCTTTATTTGACTGACTCAAATAAAATATAAACAGTGCAAAAGGCCTTTTCTAGGACGAAGGGGGAGGCAGTTCTAGAAAACAGATCAGTAGCAATTGCTACACATCATGACCGCCTGAAGCAGTGGCTAACAGGTGGAACGAAAAACAGGCTAACTAAAAAAGTGTAAAGTAAAATCTGAGTAATGAGATGTTCACATAAGGCTGACATATTTCTGGGACTCTAGAAGGCCACATGTATGTGTAAGGCTATGTGCATGTCCAGGGCTGCGGGCATTCTCAGAAAAGACCTCAGAAGTTTCCAAGTTCTTGCCTCTGGCTGACCTTAGGCTCTGTGCAAGCAGCAAGTGATGGCTAAGATAGACACAACAACCATACCACTGACCATTAAAGGCATGCCCCAATACACATAAAGCCCCTTATTGGTTCCAAATATTTGGAAACGTATTGGTTCCAGATATTTAAGGAATTTGCTATTCAATTATTAGCCAGTCTCCATACTAACTGAGCAGAGATTTCAGCAGTCACATGTGACAAATAATCTAGACTGACACAATTAGTTCTGAAAAGCCACTAAACAAACAACAAAAAACCTTGAGTGGAGAGGGGGAGAAAAGTTGATTCATACAGCTGCCACATTACACTATTTAAAATGTCCAGGTCTTAAGAAAAAACTATACTACATGTAAAGAAACAATAAGTTATGGCCCAAACACAGGAAAAAAAAAAGCAATCAAAAGAAACTATACTTGAGGAAGCCCGGACATTATACTTACCAGAGAAAGACTTGAATCATTAATTTTAAATATCTCTAAAAAACTAAGGGCAACTATAACTTAAAAAGTAAAGTCTGAAAATTATATCTTACCAAATACAGAATATCAATAAAAATATAGAAATTATTTTTTAAAAACAGTAAATAGCAATTCTGGAATACAAATATTATAAAAACTGAAATGAAGATTCACTGGAGGAGCGCAACAGCAGATTTAAGCAGGCTGAATTAAAAATTAAGATTCTGAAATATAGGTTAATAGAGATGATCCAGTATGAGGAACAGAAAAGAAAAAGAATGACAAAAAACGAACAGATTCTCAGAGACCTCTAGGATTCCATGAGGCATATAAACACATGCATAATAGGAGTCCAAAATGGAGAGGAGAGGAAGGGATGAAAAACATATTTGACAAAATAATGACCAAAATATCTGCAAATGTGATGCAAAACATTAATCTACACATCCAAGAAACTAAGCGAACTCCAAGGAAAATAAACCCAAAGAAAGTGAGACCAAGACACATCACAAAGTGTCAAAAGACAAAGACCAAGAGAACATCTTAAAAACAACAAGAAAGAAGCAACTCATCATATACGTTAACTCCTCAAGAACATTAACAGCTGATTTCTCACCAAAAATGATGGCGGCCATAAGGCAATAGAATGACACATTCAAAATGCTGAAGGGAAAAGACTGTTACCCAAGAATTCTACATCCAGCAAAATTGTTATTCAGAAATAAAGGAGACATTAAGATAAACAAAAACTGACAGAATCTATAGCTAGCAGACCTGCCCTACAACAAAAATTACAAGGAGTCCTTTGGGATAAAATAAAAAGACATAGTAACTCAAAGGAGATAGTAACTCAAATCTACATAAAAAAATAAAAGTACTAGTAAAGCTCAATACATAGGAAATTATAAAAGAGAGTATAATTGTATATTTTTGTTTGTAACTCTCTCTTTTTGCCTACCTAATTTAAAATGCACTCCATAAAGCAACAGTCATAAATCTGTGCTGATGGGCATACAATGTACAGAGATGTCATTTGTATAACAATAACAGGACAAAAGAGAGGAAAGTGAATGGAGTATTATGGTGGCAAACATTTTATATATTACTGTATTAGCTCATTTTCACACTGCTGATAAAGACATGCCCAAGACTGGGAGGAAAAAGAGGTTTCATTGAACTTACAGTTCCACATGGCTGGGGAGGCCTCGGAATCATGGTGGCAGGCGAAAGGCACTCCTTATATGGCAGCAGCAAGAGAAAATGAGGAAGAGGCAAAAGCAGAAACCTTTGATAAACCCATCAGATCTTGTGAGACTTATTGACTATCACAAGACTAGCATGGGAAAGACTGGCACCCATGATTCAATTACCTCCCCCTGGGTCCCTCCCACAAACATGTGGGAATCTGGGAGAGAGCATTTAAGTTGAGATTTGGATGAGGACACAACCAAACCATATTATTCTACCCCTGGACCTTTCAAATCTCAGGTCCTCATCTTTCAAAACCAATCATGCCTTCCCAATAGTCCCCCAAAGTCATTTCAGCATTAACCCAAAAGTCCACAGTCCAAAGTCTCATCTGACACAAGGCAAGTCCCTTCTGTCTATGGGCCTGTAAAATCAAAAGCAAGCTAGTTACTTCCTAGATACAATGGGAGTACAGGTATTGGGTAAATACAGCCATTCCAAATGAGAGAAATTGGCCAAAACAAAAGGGTAACAGGGCCCATGCAAGTCTGAAATCCAGCAGGGCAGTCAAATTTTAAAGCTCAAAAATGATCTCCTTTGACTCAAGGTCATGCTGATGCAAGAGGTGGGTTCTCATGATCTTGGGTAGCTCCAACCCTGTGGCTTTGCAGGGTACAGCCTCCTTCCCAGCTGTTTTCATAGGCTGACACTGAGTGTCTGCGGCTTTTCCAGGCACATGGTGCAAGCTATTGGTGGATCTACCATTCTGGGGCCTAGAGGACAGTGGCCCTCTTCTTACAACTCCACTAGGCAGCACCCCACACAAATTAATTATCTAAACTTCCATCTTAAAGAACTATTAAAAAAGGAAAACAAACTAAAAACAAGAAAGAAGGAAATAACAAAGACTAAAGTGGAAATTAATAAAATAAGTAAGAAAAATAGATGAAATTAACAAAATAAAAAGTTGTTTCTTTGAAAGATCAACAAAACTTACAAATTAGCTAGACTGATCGATATAAAAGAGAGTAGATGCAAATTCCTAATTTTAGGAATCCAAGAGGGAATATTACTGCTGGATCCCTTCCTTATCCCGTATTTAAAAAAATTAACTCCACAGACATCCAAATACAATAAGCTCAAAGAATACCTGGGAAATTCATTGCAAAAAGATCATCACCTAGGCACACAGTCATCAGGTTACCTAAAGTTAAGATGAAGGAAAGAATCTTAAGAGCTGCGAGACAAAAGTATCAAACAATCTGTAAAGGAAAATCTATCAGAATAACAGCAGAATTCTCAGCAGAAACCTTGCAAACCAGAAGGGATTGGGGTCACATCTTTAGTCTCCTGAAACAAAATAATTGTCATCCAAGAATTTTGTATCTGGCAAAACTAAGCTTCATAAATGGAGGAGATACAAAGTCTTGCTCAGACAAACAAATGCTGAGAGAATTCACCACTGTTAAGCCAGCACTATAAGAAGTACTAAAAGTTCTGAATCTTAGATCAAAACGTTGAAATACACCAAAATAGAACCTCCTTAAAACATAAATCTCACAGGGTACATAAAATAATCACACAATGAGGCGGGTAGGGGAGTGGGAGGATGGCAGGGAATGCTAGTTGTTAAGGCAACAACTAGCATAATGAATAGGACAACACCTCACATCTCCATACTAACATTGAATGTAAATGGCCTAAATGTGCCACTTAAAAGATACAAAATGGTAGAATGGATAAAAACCCACACACCAAGTATCTGCTGTCTTCAAGAGACTCTCCTCACACATAAGGATTCACATAAACTTAAGGTAAAGGGATGATAAAAGATATTCCATGCAAATGGAAACCAAAAGCAAGCAGAAGTAGTTATTTTTATATCAGACAAAACAGACATTAAAGCAGCAACAGTTAAAAAAGACAAAAAGGTATATTACATAATGATAAAAGGATTAGTCCAACAGGAAAATATCACAATTCTAAATATATATGCACCTAACACTGAAGTTCCCAAGTTCATAAAACAATTACCACTGGACCTAAGAAATGAGATAAATGGCAACACAATAATGGCGGGGACTTCAATACTCCACTGACAGCACTAGATAAGTCATCAAGAGAGAAAGTTAATGAAGAAACAATTGGCTTAAACTATACCCTAGAACAAATAGACTTAACAGATATTTACAGAACATTCTACCCAACAATTGCAGAATACACATTCCTTTCATCAGTACATGAAACACTCTCCAAGATAGACCATATAGTAGGTCACAAAACAAGTCTCAATAAATTTTTTAAAAATTGAAATTATATCAAGTATCCTCTCAGACCACAATGGAATAAAACTGGAAGTTAACTCCAAAAGGAATCCTCAAAACTACACAAATACATGAAAGTTAAATAATCTGCTCTCAAATGATCTTTGGGTCAACAATGAAATCAAGATTAAAATTTAAAAATTATTTAAGCTGAATGATAATAGTTAAACACCTTATCAAAACCTCTGGGATACAGCAAAAGTGGTGCTAAGAGGAAAGTTCACTGTGTTAAATGCCTACATCAAGAACTATGAAAAAGCACAAAAAGGACAATCTAAGGTCACACCTCAAGGAACCAGAGAACAAGAACAAACCAAACCCAAACCCAGCAGATGAAAAGAAATAACAAAGATCAGAGCAGAACTATATGAAATTAAAACCAACAAAAATACAAAAGACAAATGAAAAAAAGCTAGTTATTTGGAAAGATAGACTAAATGATAGACCATTAGTGAGATTAACCAAGCAAAGAAGAGAGAAGATCCAAATAAGCTCAATTAGAAATGAAAGGGAAAATATTACAACCAATACCATGGAAATACCAACAATCATTCAAGGCTACTATGAATAGCTTTTCATGCACAAACTAGAAAATCTAGAGGAGATGGATACATTCCTGAAAATATGTTGCCTTTCTAGATTAAATCAGGAAGAAACAGAAACTCTGAACAGACCAATAACAATCAGCGAGAGTGAAACAGTAATAAAAAAATTGTCAACAAAAAAAATGTCCAGAACCAGATGGATTCACAGCTGAATTCTATCAGGCATTCAAAGAACAATTGGTACCCATCTTACAGAAACTACCCCAAAAGACAGAGAAAGAGGGAATACTATCTAAATCATTCTATGGAACCAGTATCCCTAATACCAAGACCAGGAAGGAACATAACAAAAAAACTACAGACCAATATCCCTGATTAACATAGACGCAAAAATCCTCAACAAAATACTAGCTAACCGAATCCAACAACATATCAAAAAGATAATACACCATGATCAAGTGGGTTTCATACCAGGGATGCAGGTATGGTTTAACATAAACAGGTAAATAAATGTAATACATCACATAAGCAATATTAAAAACAAAAATCATATGATCATCTCAATAGATGCACAAAAAGCATTTGACAAAATCCACATTTGGAAAGAAGGAGGGAAGGAAGGAAGGAAGGGAGGGAGGGAGGGAGGGAGGGAGGGAGAGAGAGAGGAAGGGAGGAGAGGGGAGGAAAGGGGAGGAAAGGGAAGGGGAGCGGAGGGAGGGAAGGGAAGGAAGGGAAAGAAGGGAAGGAAGGGAAGATAGCCCACAAAATGGAAGAAAATATCCAGAAATAACATACCTGATAAAAAAAAAAAAACTTCTATCTAGAATATATAATGAAGTCGTACATCTCAATAATTTTTTAAAAAGCCATTTTTAAAATAGGCAAGCTATTTGGATAGACATTTTTCCAAATATATACAAATAGTAAATAAGTACATAAAAGGATGTTCCATATTACTAGTCATTGGAGACATGCAAATCAAAACTACACTTTATACCCACTAGGAAGGCTAGAATAAAAGACAGACAATAACAAGTGTTGTCAAGATAGGGAGAAATGGAACACTCATCCATTGCTGGTGGAACAGCCACTTTGGAAAACAGTTTTCACAGTTCCTCAAAATGTTACACATGGAGTTACCATGTGACTGAACAACTCCACTTCCAAGTATACACCCAAGGGAGCTGAAAACATGTGTCCACACAAACGCTGGCACACAAATATTTGTAGCAGCATTATTTATTACAGCCAAAAGGTAGCAGCAACTCAAATATCTATCAACTGACAGACAAAATGTGGTACTTCCATTAAATGGAATAGTATTTGGCCATTAAAAAGAATGAAGTAGGGCTGGGCACAGTAGCTCACACCTGTAATCCCAACACTTTGAGAGGCCAAAGCGGCAGGTCACCTGAGGTCAGGAGTTTGAGACCAGCCTGGCTGACATGGAGAAATCCCATCTCTACTAAAGATACAAAAACTAGCCAAGTGTGGTGGCACATGCCTGTAATCCTAGCTACTTGGGAGGCTGAGGCAAGAAAATCACTTGAACCCGGAGGCAGAGGTTGCCGTGAGCCAAGATCACGCCACTGCACTCTAGCCTGGGTGACAGATAGTAATGGTGGTTGCACACCTTTGTGAATACAGTTGGCCCATGAACAATACGGGTTTGAACTGTGCAGTTCACTTACTTTCGGCTCTGCCACCCCAGGACAGCAAGACCAACTCCGCCTCTTCCACCTCCTTTTCAGCATACTCAACATGAAGACAATGAGAATGACAACCTTTATAATGATCCATTTCCAGGTAATGAATAGGAAACATATATTATCTTCCTTATGCTTTTCTTAATAACATTTTCTTTTCTGCAGCCAACTTTATTGTAAGAGGACAACATATAAATGTGCATTCTAAATGGGTGAGTTTTTTGGAATGTGAATTGTATTTCAATAAAAGGAAAAATGCAGAAATAAACACCTTTGCATATGTATTGTTATATATTGGAGATTTTCTTTCTCAAGGATATATTCCCAAATGTCAGATGGCTGTGTCAAAGTTCTAAGGGGTTTTTTTCCCCTAAATTGTAGATATTGCCAGGTTATTTTCCAAAAGTGATATACTAATTTACACTCACAACAAAAGTCTATTGAAAATTTTAGTTCTCTGAATTCTGTCTGTCCCACTGTGCTTAAATTTTGCCAAATAGATGGGTGAAAATGATATTATTACTTAAACCACCTTTCCCTCTTTCATGGCACTTCTTTCATATTTATGTATAATTTGGATTTCTTCAACTATGAGTTCCCAAGTTATATTTTTTGCCTATTTTTCTATTAGGTTTTTGTCTTTTTCTTAACAATGTATGAGAGCTCTTCATACACTGGATGTATTAACCCTTTATCTAGCTTATGCATTACAGATTTTGCCCCCTTTTTGTTTATAGTATCTGTGTCTTGAAATATCTATTTAGATCATTACAATATGGGTTGAGTAATTTGAAAAAAACAAGAAATAAGACTACTTCATACCTCTTCTTTTCTTAAACCTCCATACCCAGCTCTTCACTCTCAGTGTAAAATAGAAGCCCTCCAAAAAGGAAGTCCTCTTCTTGCCACTACCAATACATTGAGCTGCTGAATGTGTGCCCACATGTGCTGCACCTGCAGCTCTTAAAGTGGTCAGCTGTTCTCTCTTGAGATCCATGGGCCACTCTCCCTTTTTCATAGCTCCTTGAAATTTGAATTCAAACTTCTGGCTTTGTACCATCAGTTACCATGATGGGAACTTAGTAGATATCAAATACACTGGTTGAAATGAATTGACCAGTTTGGGTCAAGACAAATTAGAGATTGCTCAAAGACAGATCAATTTCCTGAAGTTATCATGACTAGACTTGGTCTGGTCTAGTCAAAATTCTAGAGCAGTGTTTCTTACAATTTTTTTTTAATCTCAAGACTTCTCTGTACCCTTAAAAACTGAGAACCTGGCCTGGTGCAGTGGCTCACATCTGTAATCCCAAGACTTTGGGAGGCTGAGGCGGGAGGATCACCTGAGGTCAGGAGTTTGAGACCAGCCTGGCCAGCATGTTGAAACCCCGTCTCTACTAAAAATACAAAAATTATCCAGGCGTGGTGGTGTGTGCCTGTAATCCCAGCTACTCAGGAGGCTGAGGCTGGAGAATCGCTTGAAACCGGGAGGCAGAGGTTGTAGTGAGCCGAGATGATACCACTACACTCCAGCCTGGGCAACAAAGCAAGACTCCATCTTAAAAAACAAAAACAAAAACTGAGGACCCCAGAGAGCTTTTATATAGGTGGTTTGTACCTACCTATTTTTTCTGTATTTGAAATTAAAACTTTTTAAAAATTTATTCATAAGCTCATGTTAAAATAACAAAAATAAATTCATTACATATTAACAAATAAAATATTTTATGGAAAATATATGTTCTAAAACAAAACAAATTTGTGAAAAAAATAGCATTGTTTGATATTTTTGCAAATCTCTTTACTGTCTGGGTTGATGGAAGATATATTGCCATATCTGCATTGTATTTAATCTGCAATATGTTGTTTTGCTTTAGGTATACTAAAAAACCAACCTCACATAGATATCTATTTGGAAAGGTGGTATGGTGGGGTGTTTCAATTGCCTTTTCAGATAATTGTGGATATTCTTTGATACTACATCAAAACTTGACAAGTGGAAATTTCTTGAAGATTAGTTACAATGTGGAATATGAAACCATATCATGAAGTTTTTAACTCTGTTACATAAAAACTTACTCGTCTGTCTTTCATGATTTTGTAACATGCATGTCTTGGAAAAATTGGTTCACCAAAGCTTGCAGATTTTCTAAATTTAACGCATTTTATTGTACAAGTTTTTTCAATAATATTTGTTAGTATCAGCACTGATTTGGAATGAAAATTCTTTAAATTTTAAAGAATTTTTAAATCTCTATCAAGCTCACAGTGGTGGATACAAGTTTTCTTTTTCTTTTTTTCTTTTATTTTCTTTTGAGACAGAGTCTGACTCTGTCACCCAGGCTGAAGTGCAGTGCTGTGATCTTGGCTCACTGCAACCTCCGCCTCCTGAGTAGCTGGGATTACAGGCACGCACCACCACACCCAGCCAATATTTGTATTTTCAGTAGAGACGGGGTTTCACCATGTTGGTCAGGCTGGTGTCAAACTCCTGACCTCGTGATCCGCCCGCCTCGGCCTCCCAAAGTGCTGGGATCACAGTCATGAGCCACGGTGCCTGGCCTTCTTTTTTTCTTTTAGAGACAGACAGTCTCCTTCTGTTGCCCAGGCACCATCATAGCTCACTGCAACCTCGAAT
This sequence comes from Cacajao melanocephalus, assembly GCA_963573385.1. Classification (NCBI taxonomy): domain Eukaryota; kingdom Metazoa; phylum Chordata; class Mammalia; order Primates; family Pitheciidae; genus Cacajao; species Cacajao melanocephalus. Next base: position 143,669 of record CAUYLG010011911.1, read on the forward strand.
TCCTGGGCTCAAGGCATCCTCCCACCTCAGCCTCTGGAATAGTTAGGTCTAAAGGTGCGAACGACCACTCCTAATTTTTTTTTCTTTTTGTAGAAATGAAGTCTCATTATGTTGCCCAGTCTGTTGTTAAATTCCTGGCCTCAAGTAATCCCCCACCTCCACCTCCCAAAAGTACTGGCATGAGCCACCACCCCTGGCCCAGGTTTTCCAAAATTCTTTTATTAGAAAGCCCATATTTTACTTTGGCAACAAATACTGTCAGTTATTGTTCCCCTTGAAGCAACAAGCTCACTTCATTTATTTTAAAGAAAAAGCCCACCAAACACCTCAGTCAGAATAACCAGTTTTTCAGTCCTCCTTTCAAGTAAAAATGGTGTTCTATGAAAAAACCAATAAATTCAGCTGGCAATTTAAATAACAGTATGCATGCTTTGTTCAAAGCAACCACTGTAATTGAATATGCAGCGGAGGGGATTGATACATACTTCCCACTTTATCAGAGTACTCAAAAGGCACGAAACCAAGGGCCAACATTTTACAAAATTAGTGGTTTCTACCTCTTCACCAAGACATTCTTCAGGAAAGCTGGCTTTTTCTTTACTGTGAGTGTGTGACAGCAAAGCAGCAAAGAACTCAGTGGTTACAAGTGCAGTTCAGTTCAATATCACTGCCTCAATGTGTGGTGAGGCCACAGCTGTTTGACCCACCATCGCACGTGCACATCCGTGTAAATGTCAACACAGAATAAAAGACATCGAAAAAGTTATTCATCACTTTGACTATTTCAGCACCGTGTGTGTGTGCGTGTGTGTGTGTGTGTGTTACCCATCATTCCCATCAAAGAAGCCTCCTTTGATGATCATTTACCTGAATACAAGAAAAGCAGTAAGTCCAGCCTCCATTTATAAGCAAAAAGTACAGTTGTGCAGACAAGATATTAATACAGTCTTCATGTTTGCAGCTGAGGCTTTCACTCAACAGGTCACAGTACTGACAGACAGTGGCAGTGTCACAACTTCTTTGCTGACTTTGCAACTACTAGACATTCAGCAAAGCCAGCTCTAGAGGGCCTCATTCTTCGCTCGGCTGTCGTGTTCTTACCCAGCCTGTGCAATATGATAACTTACTCTGTAAGACGCTTCTGTGGCTCTTTCACGTCTAGTTTTAAAGGCCGTAACAATTTCGGGGTTTTTAAGAAGCTCATCGTGTCTATATTTAAAATACTTAATTCCCTTTTCCTTTAAACTCTGAATGTTTTGTCCAAAAATAATGTCACAATTTAACTAGCACCATAATATAATTCAGAATTTTTTCTGTTGCATGAGACACAATAAGGTAAATTCTTAATATCTATAGAACTGATGCCCATCACATTTTCAATGCCTATTTACAATTTCACAGAGTTTCTTGGGGTTAGACTTCTCCTTTCATGACTGAGAGAATGCTCTGCTACAGCAATTCGGTCCTTTTCAGCGTTTTTACACATGGATAGCACAACTGCACACTGAGAAAGCAAATCTTCTCACGTTCCTTTGGAAAGTCCATGACCCGTCCTTAAATATAATGAAAATGTGTAATAAATACATTTCATTTTATTTTAGAATAAGATATTAGATTCTAGAATTGTAACAGTTTTAGACAGAATTATAAAATTTATAAAAGGGTTCAGAAAAAGAGTAAACTGCTATTGAAACAAGACAAAAACCACAGTTTTTGTTGAATTTCTGCACAGTTACAAGGAAACTGTTGAGACTTCAAAATAACAATGTATAAAGATGATAGTAGGCACAGGGAAGACAGACAGCAAGAACCTAGTGGAGGTACTGAGAGCAAGCTGAGTTCATCTCTGAAAATGTGCATACGAGCACATCAACCCTACTAACTTAGAAGGTTCTGGAGAACATAAGAACACAAGCAAGTGAAACACAAGCACATGTTTCACCAGCCATCATCCAGCAACTTCACACGCCACCTGTCACAGCCTCTGGAAAATCCTAGGGCACTCTCCTGCGAGAGTGATGGTGAAAAGGGGAAATACTGTCTTAGTATTGTGATGAAATAGTTTCAACCTCACAGACCCTTGAGAGGGTCATGGAGACTCCAGGGATCCACAGACCACATCATGAGAACACTTTTCTAGATGACTTCCTTTGATCTTGAAGGCAGAATCCAGGAAGAGAAAAAAAAAATTCAAGGCGCAGGGAGCCTGGGCTTTCTCACAGCCTTGGGGCTTCCAACCAGGGTTGGGAGGTGCCTTCTTTACCAGGAAGAGCCTACTCCTCACTCACAGGCCTTCTGCAGCTGCAGGCTTCCAAACCAGAAAGGACATTCAAGGCAGCCACACAGCACGCTTGTTTCTCTGCAGCTTTCTCTCCGTTCCTGGGGACATGTTCCACCTCACTGTCAACCCCTCACATGTGCACGCCATTCTGGAGATGGGTCATAAACATTTGAACTATATTAGCTCAATAATGAGGACATTTTGGCTCCAGACTGTGCTGAACTTTGCCCATTCCAGAAATATCCCATAAGACATTCCCAAGGCACTGAATGATGCAAACCACATTTATCCACTTACCATGGACAAAAATGTGACTGCAAAACAGAACCTCAGTTTCTTCCCAGATAAAAGAGATGATGCAGACGGTGTTCATAATACAAAACTTCCCTTTCCCATTACTTGAAAACAACTTCCCATGGCTTATGACAGACTCTTGCAGTTTTAAGAATGATTTAGCTTAGAATCAATACCAAGCACTCCTCTACCCTCTGCCCTTATGCACGGGAGCAGAAGGATACGGTCCAGCAGATGGCGTCATCCCCACATGCTTCAGGAGTTTTGCAACTGATAATAATATTAACAGGCATAGCAGAAAAGCAGTAGCAATGTGTCTGTGTCACTTATTATAGGCACAGTTATCAAGCATTAGGATTTATTCTGCACATGCTTTTTTTTAAATTCCACATTGTATTGGCATAGGACAGTGAACTGTCATTCAACCCAGTCTCCATAAGCACTATTCCTCTTTCTATTTTATTAGCCAGCTTTCTATCTGAGCTAGTGTGCTCTGGCTGCCATAACAAATACCACACACTGGGGACTCAGACAACAACATTTATTCTCCCACAGTCCTGGAGGCTGGAAGTCCAAGACGTGGGCAGGGTTGGTTTCTCCTGAGGCCCCTCTCCTTGGCTTACAGATGGCGTCTTCTCTCTGTGTCTTCAAATGACTTTCCCTCTTTGTGTGTCTGTGCCTTTATTTCATCTCCTTATAAAGACAGCATCTAAATTGGATTAGGGCTCACCCAAAGGCCTCATTTTAACTTAATTGGCTCTTTTAACATTCTATCTCTAAATATAGTCACATCCTGAGATCCTGAAGGTTGGGGTTTCAACATATGAGCTCCAGGGAGGCCAAATCCAACCCCTACCATCATCTCTCCTGCATCCTTCAGTGCCCTCTTACATTTTCTCAGGGAAGGCTGGGCAGCAAACCTTATCAGCCTTGTTCACCCCTGAATCAACAGCCCTTGGCAAAGATTTCTGGCATGTAGCAATGGTTCCATAAATATTTGTTGAAAATCTGAAAAGTTTTATGAATGTTTACTTGTAGATCCATCAGCATCACAAACATGAAAATATTAAAACCTATTCAAGTGACTCCATTCTACATTTTTATAATAAGAAATAATTATTTATTCTCACATAAAGTATCCTAAATAATCGGATCCAAAAGATTATTACATGATGCAATTACTAAGTCTTAAATTATTTTCTGAGTGGTAACTCAAAATAATTCTATGAGTTTACTTAACATCTTTACCTTTGTTAAGGCAAGAGAACTAAATAAACTTTTAAAATATGAGTTTCAGAATGAATAATAATTTACTATGTTGCTAACTGAATGGAGTTTATTTTAAACTGCGCTGTCCATGGACTAAAGCCTTCCATATTGATAAGTAATTCTGCATGTGAACACACACTTTCACAAACCACAGCATGTGCAGATTAAAGGAAAAGAGTTTTTGGTCAAAATTTCCCCACATATGCTCTCAGGCAATAGAGTTTATTATGTAAATGAGCTCCTTTAAAGCATGAACATTTAAAGCAGGAAATTAAGCAAATCTGGGTTGTTGGGGGTTTTTCTCTCACTCTCTAAATAGAAAAAGGGATGTTTCTCAAGGCATTCAGCAGTCGGGACATTTATATCTTCCATTCCATGAACTCATAAACATCTGCATTTGCATCTGGAGTTATATGGCCTGCCTATCTAAACTGAAATTCATCCACACACTGTATCTAGAAAATTATTCATCAGAAAGAAAAGTATTGCAAAATGTAGCTGGCTTCTTGAATGTCATGGAAAAAATTCTTAAAAAAAAAATAAAAAATAAACGTTGTTCTGAACTCTGCAGAACTGGCAGGAAACTGAAGAAGTTCAGGATTTTTCTCTGCTGATTTTAGTCTTCTTAAATACCAGGGAGCCTTAAAATACCTTCACTGGGGGCAAGAGAGAGAGACAGAAATAGCAGTATTGTGTTGGCCTCAGTGGGCCGTCCCATTCACACAGCAGCCTGCAAACAATCTCTCGTGCCACATTTAGGGAAAACACACAATTTTAGGAAATCCAAACAACCCGTAAACCCACTGACCTACAGATAACCTATTCAGCAACAATGAAACTTGAAAAAAGTAAAAGGGAAAAGAAACTTGCAAGGGAAAAAGAAGACTTCCCTATCTCAGGAACTAAGTTGAAATCTCAGATACTTCAAACCCCTGCCTTCATGGGTCTGCTCTGGTTGTGAAGTTTTGCTGGGTAATTTTCTCGCTTGTAAGTCACTATGGAGGACCGCTCCGCACCATGGCTCTGAAGTGCAGGGAACACCTTACTCTCAGCTAAGAGCGCATCAGGTCTCCAGGACACAGACAAACTTTCAGTTAAATTTCACCTCAAATGTAGCTAACACAGAGCCTCAGGTCTCTGGGACACAGATGAACTCCAGTTAAATTTCACCTCAAAAGCACAGAGGAGCATTGAGATTGTTTGCTAAATGCTCAACCACTGCAGGAAATCATGCCAAGAAAACTATCATGGAGCCTACGGGCCTTTCCCAAGTTAGAAGACACCTCAGAGAAAGAAGGCTCTTAGTGCAGACCACAGGAGGGAAAGATCCAGATACAAATGGGGACGAAAATCGAATATGTGTGGACTTTTCCTAGAACCCTCCCTCGGCCCTGTGAAAAGGCAGATGCCAGATGCCTCTCCATTCTGAATTTCATTCAAAACAAAAAGTATTTCAGAATTTTGTTGCCACATTCAAATTGTGATGACCTAGAAAAGCACAAAAACTTTGATATGTTTGTTTGCTTTACTTCTCTCTTTGTCCCAGGGCCAGGGGAAATTTTTTTAAACAAGAAAAATAGCAAGACATGGTGGCTCATGCCTATAACCCTAGTACTTTCAGAGGCTAAGGCAGAGGGATCACTTGAGGCCAGGAGTTCAAGACCAGCCTGGGAAACATAGTGAGGCCCCTCTCTCTACAAAAAAAATAAAAATTATCTGGGCATGGTTGTGCACGTTGAGAGTCCCAGCTACTCAGGAGGCTGACGCAGGAGGATGACTGGAGCCCAGGAGGTTGAGGCTGAGGTGGGCTATGATCATGCCACTGCATTCCAGCCTGGGTGACAGAGAGATACCATCTCTAAAAATAAATAAAATAAAATAAGGAAATTAGCAAACTTTCACCAAGGTATTAATATCTAAACCAAAGTAAGGAGGCCAGCTCTAGGCCTTGGAATAACAAGCCTGAAGAAGCAGTGTTTTCTCAACTCAAAACAGGAAAACCTAAGAGTTTTTAAGGAAGCTTTTTACATGAGAAAGATCTGAAGCAAATATGAGGGTGTCCAGAGAACAGAGAAGACTCTAGAGGAACAAGCACTGGTTGTGTCATCAGTGACCAAATACTACAGACAAAAAGAGGGAGCAGACCTCTCCAGGCTGTCCCTTGGAAGCCCAACACCAGTGCCTCCTCACCCTAGCAAGTGTTCATCTCTGAAGAAACCAGGTCCAGTCCAGGCCAACCCACAGACGGCTCAGTCCACTCGGACACAGGGCATTCCAGTATCCCAATGCCCATCCCTACCCCTTCCACTTCTGGTGAAAGTGAGCCCTGAGCTAGCCTACCACTCATCCACACCTCACAGAGATCTCCTTATAGGATGATTCACCACTCACAGCAGATTTCTTAAAGGATGGACCCTAGGGCAGACGTCTTCCATTTTATTTATCTTTTATTTATTTATTTTTTTTGAGACAGGGTCTCTGTTACCCAGGCTGGAGTGCAGCGGCACAACTTTGGCTCACTGCAGCCTCGCCTTCCAAGTAGCTGGGACTACAGGCATGCGCCACCATGCCCGGCTAACTTTTTTTTATTCTTTGTAGAGATGGGATGTGGCTATGTTGCCCAGGCTTGTCTCAAACTCCTGGGCTCCTGTGATCCTCCCCACTCAGCTTCCCAAAGTGCTGGGATTTCAAACATGAGCATCACGCCCAGCCACATCTTCTATTTTAAGACGAAGACAGTATAATCTCGGAATTGTAAAACACAGATCTTCTGGATAATATTTGAAATGAGAGGCACTCTCAAGTTGAACAGAAGAAAAAAGGAGAATTTATGCTCACTCCACAATAAACCAATGTTTACATTCTAAGCAGTTTATTGGTAATTGTTAAACATTTTGTGACCCATGGTCCACCCTGTGCAGTGGAACCATAAAATGATTCCCCTAATTACCCTTAAGTTATAATAATTAAGCCAGATGGATCGTGAATGCCTCATAGATACCAATAAAACTCACTGTCATAAACTATAACCCATCATCAGCTCTCTCCATCTATGTGCCAGAGACCCTCAGGGAGAGGAAAACCAAGCTCCGTGGTAAAAATCAGAACACAGCAGCCGTCTCTGTGCCTTCATTACTATTGCTTCTGAAATGAGTTTCTCCACTCATAGACAAATTATTCCTTTTCTGTCTTAGTTTCTCTGAAACCTTTTCAACCTGACCAAAGGAGACACATTAAGAACTAACACTTCATCCCCAATTTCCAGCCCCTCCTCCCTCACCTATTTTTCAATATATTTGCTTTACTCATTCAAATAAAATTGCCACAACTTCAGAGGTTCCAGGTTGGGATGAATGGCAGGAAAGAAGGTAGAAGTCACCAGGCATTGCCACAGAGACAAGAAACTCCCTCATATTCTGTCACTCTCTGTAGATGAGGGCTACCCAGGTCTCCCGAAAACCAAGTTTTGCACCCACAGCCAAAAAACTGAAGACGACCTAGGCTTTGTGTAATCCGACTGCATCTCATTCTGACGATCCTCAAGGAAAAGAGGGAGGAAATTAGTTGGACCCTGAAACAGTATCCTTGCTGAAGATAGGGAATGCTAGGGGAGGTTTTATAGTAAAGTCTATAACAGAATGCTGGGACGGGCTGGACTAGTTTTCCGCCTCAGGCTGTGTTACTAATAAAAGCACAGGCCAGCCCGCTGGTTTTAAGTGCAGTGGACTATGATGTCAGAATTCATTATGCACACAGGGGCTATTTACTGCCTCATAAACTTGTAGACAAGGAAACTGTTGGTGAAAAAAATGGTTTCCAAAGCTTCAATGGAATCATTCATTGGGCAGTTCCCCCCAAGGACCACCAAGTCCATCTCCAAGGACTTTTCTGGCCAAAAGCAAAGTCCTGTGTCCAGAGTAGTAAAAACTCCTGGGCTGGTTCTATTTTGAATACTTGTGCCATATCTAAGCCAGAGTTGGGCCAGATTGAAGGATACATCTCTAAGGGAAAGATGCTTGTCCACAGCCCCATGGCTGTGCCCAGTAGACACTCAACATGGCTAAGGTGAGAAGGAGGAGGAGGAGAGAGAAGGGTAAGAAAGGAAGGGAGCAGAAGCAGAACATCCCCACATTATTAGACCTCTTGGTATGGGGACAGGAAAACAGCCCCTCATCAAGGCCAACTCCTTACATGGTTTCAACTGACAATGTCTATTAGGCACCACCATGAACTGTGTTAGAGACACAGAACCCAGGACTGGGCCTGACACCTAGCAGGCACTCAAAACATATTTGCTGAATGAATGATGAGCAAAGAAATGCCACCCCTATTCTCCAGCCTAAAGTAAAGGTGACTGTATTAGTCCACTTACACACTGCTGATAAAGATATACCCAAGACTGGGAAATTTACAAAAGAAAGGTTTAATGGACTTACAGTTCCACATGGTGGGAGAAGGCTCACAATCATGGCAGAAGGCAAGGAGGGGCAAATCACATCTTACATGGATGGCAACAGGCAAAGAGAGAGTGCTTAAGCAGGAAAATGCCCGCATATAAAGCTATCAGATCTCATGAGACTTACTCACTATCAAAGCAGCACAGAAAAGACTTGCCCCAATGATTCAATTACCTCCCACCAGATCCCTTCCACAACATGAGGAAATTCAAGATGAGATTTGGGTGGGGACACAGACAAACCATATCATTGACAAATAAATCCAAATACCACCCTTCTAAGGCAGGCATGGTTGCACACACCTGTAATCCTGGCAACTCAGGAGGCTGAGGCAGGAGGATCACTTGAGCCCAGGAGTTTGAGGATGCAGTGAGCTATGATTGTGACTACACTCCAACCTGGGGGACAGAATAAGACCCCATCTTTAATAAAAAGTACTACCCTTCTGGGAGAAAATGCAAGTGCTTTTCCCCAGCCATCAGCAATGGTTTTGAAGGAGCATTGGGAATTATCCCTAGTCCATCAAAAATATTGTCTATTTACTGAATGAATAGCCTACCACTGGATTTTTCCCGTTTGTTTGAGAACTGATTCCTTCATATTCGCCATCCATTTCTGCTTCTTTAAGCAAGAAAATAAAAAATAGTCTTACTTGAGATAATAAAAAATATCTGTGTCTATCTTAAACTCACAGCCAACATAATACTTAATGATGAAATACTAGGAACATTCTCATCAAATCAGGAGACAATAAAATACCCACCGTCACCAATATCATGTATCGCTGTCTAGGCCAATGCAATAAAACACGAAACAGAACTAAGAGGCACAATGATTGGCAGCACCTCCCAAAACATGTTCGTTGGAACACTACTTTTCTGGAATGTTAAACAGAGTCAAACAGTTTCTTTGCTGTAAGACTTCTCAAGGCCTTAAATATCCCAACATTTGCTATGAGTCTCTAAGAGGGGAAATATTATCCAGTGTTTCCCAACTTTTTAAACATTGAATTGATGTTTTTCCCAGAGAATATTAAAAGTCTCAGGTTCCTTGGAACACTCTTTGGGAAACTCCAACTACATCTGTTTTTGATCTTCAGATATTTTCATTTATGTATTTAGTCAAATATACCTATCTTCTATAAACAAAGGCTGTAGTTACAAACAGACCTTTAGAGTCACAGAAACCAGGGTTTAAATGTACATCCTCTCCTGACTAAGAGACTGAGAGAAGGTACTTTCATCTTTCTTAACCTTCCATTTTTTTCATCTGTGAAATGGAGATTATGACATCTACCTTACAAAATATTGTGAATATTAGCTTAGATTATATTAGAGACAATAGTTTATCCTTGGGCATTTTTTAAAATTTAAAGTGAAATAACAATGAGATACTACCTCTGTTATGAAATAATCAAAGCTGGAAAGGATGCAGGGAGATAGGTCATCTCTTGTCAGGGCTAGCAAGGCTGGACATTGTTACAACCGTTGGAGAAAGTAATTTGACAGTTTAACCAAAAGCCTTAAAATTACTCACATCTGTCGATCCAGTAATTTCACGTCTAAGAAACAAAAAGATGATGAAGATGTTTATTGAAGCTTTTTTATAGTAATGAGATACTGGAAAGAACATAAATCAATGAAATAACTCACGCTACAGGTGCTGGATCCTGTCACTTGTTGATGGCCCCGCCAGGGTATTTCCTATTGTGTGCAGTCTTGTTGGAAGGCAGTGCTGGCCTTCCCAGAAACCAGGAGGGCGGAGCCTTTCTTCTCCCCAGAACAGCCAGGGGCAGGCATATAAGGCAGATTTGCCCAGTCACTGTCTCTATCCTAGCACTTTGAATCTTGAGTAAAGAATTATTAGTTATAAATTATAAATCCTCTATCAATTTCCTGTGTGTGTGCATGTAATATTATGCTTTTGTAAGTCTCATGGAAGTATATCTATCTTAGAATCCTTTTCCAAAAAAAATCTTCTGGTTCTGTAAATAATTATTCTCAATAATACAGAGGGAGGTTACCCATGTCATTTATTTCTGTCCTTATCTTTATTATATACTTCCTTCTTGAATGCAGAAGACATTTACTATGCATCCCTACCACCTCCCCACTATCTTGAGAAGTTTCTACATAAAGAGTTCTGTCTCCCAAAGTGGAATCCAGAAACTCACCTTTCCAGCCTCCTGCAATTAGAATTCACACAGGCAACATAGACTTTGCCAGTCAGACCCACCCATGTGAGACTTCTGCTTGAAGAAAGCAGCATGAGGAGCCAGGCATCATGCTTGGCATGTGGAATCTCCATGCTGTCCAGGATGACCTCAGGGAACCCTGGCATCGACAGCCAGTGTTCCTGGTGCTTGGTGGTGGCAATGACTATAGAGGGATCTTTCCACAGCTGTTTTGTGGGTATTATTCTTGGTCATGCAGACTTCAAAAATGACTCTACAGTCTTCCCAAGGAAACAGAGCATCTTTGAATTTCCTTTAATAAGTGCATTTTCTGCTGAATCTAGCCAGTATGGGCTCTGTTGCTTTTAAGTAGGAACTCAGACTAACACATTATTTCTTTGGGTTTGTTCTACTGTCTTTGTTCTACCTTCTGGATTTAAATATTAGCTTCTTTGTTATCAATTTTTCTTAATTTCTGATCACTGGTTTCAAAGCTATAAATTTCCCTTGAAGCAAGGCTTTAGCTGCACTTCGACATGGTGTATCTTCTATGTCAGCAGCTCTCAGTATTGCATAACTTCCCTTGTGATAAGCTTTTTAACTCAATTGTTATTTCATAACGTAAGGGCTTTTGCAGAGGAGGAGTGCTCCCCAAATGTGTTTTTAAACTGTTATTTTTATGTCCTTGTAGTAAGCATCTAAATTTATTGCACTGTGATGAGTAAATGTAGTTCATATGATGTTAATTCTTTGGAATTTATTGAGATTTCCTTTGTAGCCTAGTACATGGTCAATTTTTGCGAGTATTTCTTATGTGCTCAAAAAAAAATATGCCTATTCTGTATTCATTACCACTGTTTTCCAAATTCAGTTCAGCTGACAGGCTACATCAGACTCATATGAATCACTGTTTAAAAATAGAGTGCCCTAGATCTCACCCGAAAGTACTGCATCTTAATCTCTGAGGTAAGGCTCTAGAATCTGTGTGTAACCAGCACCTCAGGGAACTCTAATGGCAATTTTAAGAGGCAATCTCCTTTACTCCTACTCCACTGGGCCCTCAAGTTCGGACAGGATCAGACTTCAGATGTATAATTTCAGACAAATAGAAACCTAACATCTTAAAGAAAGAGATTTTACATCCTCTTATGCTAAGTTTTTCTGACATTCAAGGTCATCTATATTAGATTACTCTTCCTTATCTCCACTCTAAATGCCTCACACTAATATATCAACCGACCACTGTCTATTTGACATGCATGGATGCATGCATGCTCCTTCCTTCTTAAAGACCAAGATTTCATTTCTTAATCCCATAAGCTGTGTAAGACCATGTGATTTAGGGGAGGTTAACCCATTCCTGCCTTCACAGGCACATCCTAAGTAGCCCAAGTCCCCTCCACTGCACTTGCCCATGATTGGCATAGATAATCTATAAGTGTCTTTTCCCTGGAGACTGTCACTGGTCCAGGGAGAAGCATGGATCTAAACTGGCCCCAAAAATAAAGAGAGGAGAACCTTCATGTCACTGTTAAAGGAGATAATTTTTTCCTTTTTATAACCTGGATATAAAAAACAAAGCATATGCTCTCACTGACACTACCTTATGACTAGAAAATAAATGAGTTCTAGGATGAAATGGATTCTGCAGCCAGCAAAGTAGAAAGTTAGAAAGAATTTCAGCCCTTGGTGATACCATGGAGCTGCTAACACAACGCATTCCAAAACCTGCCCAACTCTAAGACTTCCTGCCACGTGAGATAATGACTCAGTGTTCCTGCCTCCATAGACAAGGATTTTTGTTGTTTGCAGCCTAAAGCATCCCACCCGAAACTCCTGGTTCTCTTTCACTATGGGTTAAAAATTCAACAAGACACTTTGGATTTGAGAGGTATGAATCTTTCACCTACTAAGACTACAACTAAAATCCCTCTTCAGCCTTATCAAAACCTAATGCTTCTCACTCCTGTAAGCTTTCATCATAAGTACCCTCCTTCATCCCTTTAATTAGTCACAATTCCCTTCTATATAATCCTAGGTTCCAGGTCCTCCTGCTGGATGCTGAATTCTAGAGCTGGATGCATTATCTAGCATGGTTTGGATACTGCCAAACTTTATAAGAATTTCCTCCAATCTGTCACATACGTATACTAATGCTATGGCCAGATTTCAGGGGCTACAGAGTTTAGCAATAACGTGACTGTGTCTGAAATGGAGAAAATCAACATATCTACAAACGGGTGCCACTTAAATTTGAGTGGCTCATGGAGAAATTGATACAGTCAAGTGCTGTGGAAAGCATGGCAAGCTACTGTGGCTATAACAGAATGGTGGGTATTTCAGGGGTGACTGCCTAGGAAAAGGCCAAGAGTCAGACTTGGTCATTGTGTATCAACACTCTCTTTCTTAACAACCAGCATCTAGTGTGGAGAAGGCAGGTTCCTTGGTCCTCTGATGTCCTTTGAATGTCCCAAGGGCATTTCTTAGGGCCTTTGCATCTCCTGCTCCATCTGCCCCCAACCTTCCCATAGCTAGCTCCTCTCCATTCTCAAGTCTCAGACCAGTGTCTTCCCAGAGAAGGCTTTCCCGATCACCCCCAATGCCCATGTGTCTATCACATCACCTTCATTTACCATCACCATAGACTGACTTTCTTACGTACTGTCTGTCCTCATATCACTTCTATCTGAAAGCTTTTGCATACTTGCTTTTTCTCTGTCCAATCCCCCAAATTAAAGCTTTGAAAGTGGAAACCTCGATTGTTTTCTCTGAATGTTTCCCTAGCACTTAGACCAGTGCCTAGCCGAGTAGGCACTTAAAAAATATTTGTGGAACTAAGGAACTGGATGGTAAAATGAGAACTCCTGGGACTGGGGCAGCCCCCAGCCTCCAAAAGTGTTGAGAGCCCTCCGTGTCTGTGTCCTCTGCTCCCTCCTGTACACTGGCCCCAGTCTCTTCTATTATAAATGAGCTTCCCCTAGAATCCAGAGATGTGATAAGGTAGGTGGCCATGCCAAGTTCAAAGCATATGTCCTTAACGCTCATAATCCTGGAGGGAAAAGAGTGAACCTGTCTCTCATTTCCTTTACTAACAATCCCAGGGAAGAACTCTATGTGACAGAGAGTGACCCTGTGCCAAGACTTGGCCAAATACTGTGGCCAGAGGACAGGCAGAATAGACACGCCATGACTCCCTACGTCTAGGGGGCCATAGCAGTGTGGCTACACTAGGACAACACTGAGTGGGAGAAGCAGAGTTCTCTGTAAGGGTATGAAGATGTTCTCGCCAGTAGCAGGAAGAAATGTCAGGCAAACCAAAGAACCATATATCTACAAAATTCTCTAGGTGTAGCAAGATATTCACATTTGTATCTTATCTTCCATCATGCTGCTCTCTTTCCAAATTCCCCAGGATTAATGACAATGTGAAACTGCATTGGCCTTAGGGTTGACTTTCAATCTTCCAATGACTCCAGTTTTCTTAGTTCCAAAGGGCAAGGATGACTTCTACCTCTTCCTCTTTAAAAGATTAATATGAAGGTTAATGGGAGATCTTCCAAGATGTTGATGTTTTCTAGAAAAGACAGTAAATCTCAAGTAAATGTTGTGCAGGTTATCACATAAAAAGAAAAATAAATTTAGAATCTTTTAAAATAAATTAAATTCTTAAAGTAATATTTAAAACTTTAAAAACTAACTAATATTTTTTATGTTTTGTTATATAAGAAAAATAGGTTAAGGAAAGATAGAGAAAGAATCCCACTTTTGTAATGTGTTTATATTTATGTGCAGAAGAACAAAAGATAAATCATGTCTTCATTATGACTCTCATGGACCAAAGCATTCATCCCTTCATGGGTCACTTCCTTCACAAAATATTAAAAATCATTTATTTTTGAAGGTGTTAATAGAAAGAAAGATGAATATATTAATCTTACTTTAAAAAAAAGAAAGAACTCATTTAGATGGCAGTCTTGAAGGTAACTTTGAATTATGCAAATAAATTCCTTGGCATTATTTGAGTATCCTGATTTTCTCTATTTCCATCGATTGAAATTCCACTTTTAACTCAAGGTATGAAAGTAAATTGTACTATGTCATTGTACCAAAAAAGTTTTAAAAAATTATCAGAGTGAATGAAAACTTGAAGAAAAAGTGGAAATAGTAAAGGCCAGAAGAAATGTTTCAAGTGGTGTTACTGACACTGCCAGCTCCAATCCCCACTTTGTAGAACCATCCAAAGTCTAGACATCAATCAAATTTTGCCCTCAGAATAATATCCTAGTTAGAAAGGGATCATGAATACATCATAATGAATTTGAGACACCCAAGATTGCTTATTATTTTTCCATTGCTATAAATGTACATATATTGGTGTTAGAAAATAAAAACAAAATGAATCAAACAAAAAGAATAAATTTATTCTCCAGCCGTGCTTCCCTACTCTGTACACCTATATTCTTTCCCTTTTTATTAAATCCCTATGGCCATAAAATGCTTAACTCAACTGCATACTTTTTGTAACTGATTTACAAATGGAAAGGTTTCCTGCCTCAGATCTCTTCTGAGAGCCCTCCAACTGCAGAAAAGTTTTCCATAGGTAGAAACCACAAAACAAAAGAAGTTTATTAAATTCCTTTATAGCTGAGCTCAGGAAGGCAGATTCCCTCAGCCCAAGGCCAACATACGCCCTTCCACCTCCACCAAGCATCTTACCAGAGATGGGTGATGAATGCATAAACCTCCTTTCCAGATGGAAAATTCTTCTAAAGAGAATCTGCCACTCCCTGCCTCTCCCTCACCCCTTTCTCTGACACCAGCACAGAGCCCCGAGTGCATTCTGTCCCCTCACTCAGAGGGGCACCGCTGCCCACAGAATCTACACAATCCCCTGCCTTCCTCACCCTCCATCCCCAAATCCTGTCTGCCCAACTGGCCTGCTTAGCTTTCCACACCCATTTTGTTCTAAAATACGGGTTTCTGGAAGTTTTGTTTATATTTTCAGATCTCAAAACAGCCTGCCCTTTCAAAGGAGAAAAAAAAATTTATGAGCCCCCCCCACTTTTCTTGAATGAAAATTGACTTATGGAAACCGCTCACGGTTTCTCAGATGCTTGACATAGTTTATAATAGGTCCAGAGACTTGAAAAGTAAATGGATGAATACCTGGCTCATCAAGTAGGTTGGTCTTTTTTTTTTTTTTTTTTTTTAAAGACAAGTCTGACTCTGTCGCCCAGGCTGGAGTGCAGTGGCACAGTCTAGGCTCACCACAACCTCCACCTCCTGCCTCAGCCTCCTGAGTAGCTGGGACTACAGGCGTGCACCACCACATCCAGCTAATTTTTATATTTTTAGTAGCAACCAGGTTTCACGATGTTGGCCAGGCTCGTCTCGAACTCCTGACCCCGTGATCTGCCACCTCGGCCTCCCAAAGTGCTGGGATTATAGGCGTGAGCCACCGCGCCCACCGGTCAGTCTTTTTTACAGCCAAAAATTAGTCACAGCTGCAGCACTCGTTAGGATGCTGCGGCTGAAGGCCCCACCGGCATTCTCCCTTGCTAAGAACCAACAAAAACCAAAGGAAGGAGACATTTGCTTCTCTCAAAATTATATTACCCATCCAATTGGGAAAATTAAATGTTGACTCTGTTCTGTGTCCATGTTGATAAGGAAAGTTATTGGGGTAGTAAGGTACAATAGAACAGACGGCAAAATTGAACGTAAAAACACTGGCCACCAGCCTGGAGGTGAAACCCAAGCAACAAAAGCAGGTAATTAAAAGAAGAGTGAAAATGATCTGAGATAAAAGCTATTTTATGCGGATCGTTTTAAGAGTAAGAGTTTATATGAATGGTTTATTTAAATGGCTATAAAACTGCAAAGGTGTTTATGTATGTAAAATATGCATATTGGAGGAAGTCAGCCGGTAGCTTCACCGTCCTGCGGGAAAATGCAAAGTCCATTACCAATAGTCGGTCTACCGCAGAGAAGTCTGCAAACCCCAGGGGCCTGGAACTCTAAAAAGGCCATTCAAGCCTCAGGTGGACTCCACGTTTCTCCATTTCCCTGTCCTTCCGCTTTTCTTTACTTAACAAACTTCTTATAACATTTGCATTTGATGAGGTTCAAGAGGTCACTTCCCCTCTACCTCCCCGCCCTCCTAGCTCAGCGGAGAGGCTGCGTCTGGACTCCCTTCTGAAGGCTGTCCAAGCCCGCGGTGCCCGGCGGCGCCTGCGCTGCCTGAGGTTTCGCGCCTCGCATCCTGCGGCCGCGGCGCCGCCGCTGCGGGGCCGGTTTCGCCCACAGTGAGGTCAGCCTGCCCTTCCCGGCCCTACGCCACCTCACGAGTCCTGGAGAGGCCCACGCTGGCCTCGAGGCCAAGGACGACCTCCGAAACGCGAGCGTTTATCGCCTGCCTTTTCCACACAAAATTTGGAGACAAGTCCCACCCAGGGAAGAACCTGGCCACAGGTCAGACATGGAAGAGAAGACGCTACAACAGAAATTGCCTCCCGGCTTTGCACCTCCAGCTTCTAGACTCCGCCGTTGGTGGTTGGTGGCACCCCTCCCGGAGGGCTCTCTCGCACACCGTGGTCTCCACTGCGCCCAGCTGCAGAAAACACTCTGCACCCTCGGCAATTCGGGGCATGGAGCTGAGGGGGTGGCCAGGCTGGGGCCTGGAGAAGCAGCTCTGAGTCTGACGCCGGCCACCAGGCCCCTTCCCGAAGAACTACGCAGGCCACAGCACGCAGGACCCGGGGGGCCGAGGCCACCACGCGCTCCAGCCTGCGCGCACCTGCTTTGCTCCGCTGCATTCCCGGCTTAAGCCATCGGCCAAGGTTCTGCCCCACCTTTTCGTATGTTCTCCCTGCTCCGTGCCTAAATCAATTCTTAACCAAATCCTAAAAGCACAGGAATTAGGTTGGGGCTGGGACAGCCTCAGGGGCCCAGTTCTCTCCAAGCTCTGTGGGCCGCGGTCGAAACCACCTTGGGGAAAGCCGTAGGGCCGCGCCGCGCACCCAGGACCGAGTTCCGGGGACTCTGCACCATTAGTTTCAGGGTCGACTTTTATAGAGCGCTTCCCAAGTGCCGCACGCTGTTCTAAGAGCTTGGCTTGTATTAATTCGTTTAATCCTCCCAACAACACTGTTAGCTATTATAACGATCTCAATCGTAGAAATCACAAAACTGAGGTGCAGAAACATAAAGTAACTTGTTCCAGATCATGTAGCTGGTAAGTGCAGGGTATTCTGGAGGAGGAGGGAGGGGGAAGCACAGAAAAAAAAATTAAATGGGAAAAAGCGTTGACCACGTTAGCATTTCATACTGCAGGTTCCATTTTCAGAGCCAGGCTGCGAGCCTATAGGGTAGAGTAGGGGTGCCTGGCGGCGGCCCCTGACATCCTGTTGTAGTTGCGAGAGACAGTCGCCAGCCGCCCGGCCTCCTGCGATGCTGTGGCGCGCGTGGAAGATAAGGGTCCTCCGGTGTCTCGCCGCCTCCCACAGGACGGTCCAGAGCCTGTTTCTCTTGCAAAGCGGAAATAGGATGGAGAGGAGGAAAGTCCCGCCTGAAACAAACAAATGCGGTGGCGGCTTTGCGGTCCACCATGTCCACTAGGAACCCGCGAGGCGCCCTTGAGAGCTGCACGGGCGAGTTTTCTTTCCGCTGCACTTTCATGTTTCACCGGATGGGATTTCGGGGGCAGTGGACTCCTCGAAGACAGAAGGCTGGACCCCCAGTGCTGCAGAGGAATCCTATATATCTGGCGGAACCAACCTCGAGGTCTAACCAAGGGAAACATCCCCTCTCCCTCTCCCAGAGTTCTCTCTTTGCAGTGGAGCCCTAGAGACCCAACCCACATCCCGAAAACACCCTGAGAACAGGGACCCCACTCCTCATAGGCAGGCTTACACTTGCAGACAACGGACCCATCTTTTCCTTATTAAAGACAAACCCAAATCCGCCTATGAGAGATTACCCAGGAAAAGAGAGATGCTAAGTACTGTGAAACTTAGAGGGTACCTTAAAACTAAACAGTGTTTTTATTAGATTGAACCAAAAATAACTATAAGTGTGTGTATGTCAGAATGCAAATATCTTTTTATAACCGTTATTTCACCTTTATAATAACTGTAGGAGGGGCATCATTTTTTCTTACTTTTATTTTCCTGATCCCCATTTTACCAAAAAACAGAAACAAGTACAGAAACATTATTAAGTGACTTAAGATAATCAGGAGCAGGTGCACTTCTCAAACTGTAAATTTAGGGCTACTCATTACCACCGAATCACCACTCATCTGCGCAGGGTAGCGTTGGGAGGGGGTGAGAGAAATGCTAAGAGCACAACATGGATTGTTTGAGGGAGCAAAAGCATCAAAGAAATCAATAAACAACTATTTGTGAAATATTTCTACAGAGTCCTAGAGGCAGGGGGCTGGATAGAAAGCCAACCTGATCTCCCATGCCCCCTCCGCATGACTCCTTCACCCATCCAGCCTAGTCCAAAATTCTCCCTCAGGCACTTTGAGACGATATGAAAAGTTCTTCCATAGCTAGCCACTGTTGAAAAAAAATGATTTGGAAACTGCTGTACCGCGCACATGGACAATGCATCCCTGCAGATATTTTCAAAGGACACGTGCTCTTGCAATACATTATGCTGTCACGCATACATGGAAGGCATTGTGGGGTTAACTGGTGACTGAAGGAAACAGCACTCCTTTTCACAGTTTACAGACGAGGCGCACACCGGCCTGCAGTGAAAGTGGGGGAGGGAACGTTTGCCAGCCTTTCTGGAGATCCAGCTGCCAGAATAAAGCCAAGAAACTCAGAGCTCAAAGTCACCTGGGGAAATGGAGAGTTCTGTTTGTAAAATACACATCCAGAACAATGAACCGGCCCTATTTTAGAATTTCTCATGGGAAGGTGTGCGGGTCTACGCCAAAATGTAATCTTAGGTATGACAGCTAGAACTGGAGATGTAGAGAGGAGTTACAAGGTACACTTTTAAAACATGATGTCTAGATTTGCTCTAAAATATTTCAGCAAGAAATGAAAACAGAAAGATGAATGAAGCAAGTGTGGCAAAACCTTGACAATTGTCACATCTATGAGATGAGCCTATGAGAGGGCTTACTGGATACTCACTCCACATTGTGTCTTATGAAACTTTTTTTATAATAAAAAATAGAAAACGATCCCGGATCCCCAGCCGAGCCACCCCATCCACCTGGTGCCTCTCCTTTATATGAAGCTGACCCCAAAACAACCCCTCAAGCTCCTTCCTATCTTGCAGACCTCTACCAGGACGAGTTTAGACAGCTGCAGGGGTTTTCTTAAGAAGCTAAATGAAATGAGAGCTCAGTTTTTAAAAATCGTTGTCTGTCACTGTAGCAACTCGAAGACGAGGTACTTCCTCGGGGAGAGAAGGCTGAGGCCGCTCAGAGCCAGTCGAATCCTGCTTCTCCAGGGACGGGTGGGCGAGATGATTTGGTGATTTGCTCGTTTTCCACCAAACCGCAGGAGACCTCCAGGAGCTCCAGGACAACTTACAAAAGAAGACACAGACCCCCCTGCCCCTTGCTTCAGAGAACCAAAATAATGGAACTGGATTATCGTTTCTTCAGCAAAGCCTAGAGACGCTTGTGTCCTGCAGAGAGGTGCCCACAGGTGACTCGGCTGTCCCTTCTTCTGGGGGGTCAGGGTAGGGTAGGGCAGCGCAGGAAAGCGGGCTGTGCCCTAAGCGGGCCAACTGAGTAAGAGACAGGCGGTACTGCAGGAATCTGTCGGCCTGCCGGCCACACACCCGCCTGCCCCCGCGCCGGGGCTGGAGCCTGGGCCCCCGGGGCTGCGGGAACCCGGGTCGCAGGAGTTGGAAGCGGGAGCAGGTGACCGCCGCGCCAGGCAACCCCTAGGGCCGCGATTCCCGAGAGGCTGGCGCCACCTCGCGGAAGCGAGAGAAACTGCGGCTTCTTTCCACTGCGGCTTCTTTCCGCTCCCGCACGAAGGGGACAGTGAGACTAAGCCCAGACCGCAAAACCCCAGGGCTCCGGCGGGAGGGAAGGTAACTTGCAGGGGACGACTCCCAGAGGCCAGGCGTGGCCTTCGCAGTTCACCTACGAGGACACCGTAACCAAGCCGCTAAAGCACTCCGACCAGGCCGAGACCCCTTTCCCAATGAGCCCCAGGAGAAAAAAGCACTTTCTCCTCAAACACCAACTCCCCGCCGAGGGGCGCGGAGCAGCGTGTGCGGGCGGCCGGCGCTGCGGGCAATGTCACGTGGCGGGAGGCGGAGAGGGCGAAGGGGCCCAGTAAATCATCCTGAGGGATTTTTGGCCAGAGTCCCTGTTTCCGAAAGGTTGCGGGACAGCTTTGACGTTGATTATATAGCTGTTCTCTTTTCAAGTGCGCGCCCCTCCCCACCGCAGCCCGTCTGGTGTGCGAGGATTGTGTTTGAAAGGGAGGAAGCATTCTTGAAGTGGTGGGTGATGGATTGTCTAAACCCTTCTGGGACGTTCTGGGAGGGGGTTTTCGAGGCAGCTCATCAGTAAAGACCCCCCTGGAGAGAAGGGACAGCTGGAGAACAGCTCCCGCTGCGCAGTCCCCAGGCCCCAGGCCTGGAACTGAGTCTTAGGCGTGGGGCACAGGGCGAGAGGGGAGGATAAGCTGTCCCTGGGCAGGTGGAGATTTCCCTTTCCCCTTGCCCTTTGACCCCCGTAGTCTTGAAGACTGGCCTAGTGGGTGCTGTGGGGCGATTTCTTGGGAAAGGAGGGCCTCAGAAAAGCCCCTGGGCTCTCTGCGCCGTGGAGTCGGGGGAGCAGGAAGGAGAGTGGGCGTGCGGACATGCCTCCAGCCACCGTGCTCCCTAGGAGAGCTCGCCTTTACTTCAGACCCTCCATCTCAACTACCCTCGTGCACGTGGTTTACTTTGGTAATGATTTCTTTTCTAAGCCCCTACACAAAACCTGTCCACCTCTCCCAAGCTGGAGGAGGGAGTTGGGAGGCGGGGCGGTGGCAAGGCTGACCCAGCTCTAGCCACCCCCCAGGCCAGAGGCGTCATCTGAGGTCGCAAAGCCACCTGGCTTCTGGAGGAGCCTTCTCTGCTCTGAACCTGAACTCATCTGGGTCCCCACGCAGAGAAGGCTGCCCCGGGGTCAGGAACTTCGATGGAAATGAAGGGAAGGAGGCGTAGGTTCCCTGACAAAACTCGGCCTGGAAAAGCAGGGGTCCGACCTCATCTAGGGCGCGCCCTGAGCTTCCCCGGCCTTTTCTGGCGCAAGGCGAGCGAGCTCCCCTCCCCCTTGGGTCGGCTTCGGGTGCCTTTCGCGTTCCCAGGCCGCTGGGGTTCCACGGAGAGGCTGTCTCCCTCCCTCCCGCTGCTGCCGCAGCCCGCCGGAAGGTCAGGCCGCATCCGGGGCCCGGGGCCTTCGGCCAGGCTGCGGGAAGGGGTAGGGGTTGCGGGGGGGCTCCACAAGACAGCTCCTCGAAGGCGGCGTCTGGGCGCCCCAAGGTCCCTAGTCGGCCTCTGGGCGCCGAGCACGTTTTATTTATCCCCATAGAGGATGCTGGAGGACAAAAGAAATATTTGGACGTCAGAGCTGATTTATATTTTTGGAAGAGCTACGTTTCCTTTTCTGAAGAGAAGCAAGCGCGCCCCATATCCTGAGCTCGGCGGGGAGGACTAGAGGGGAGTTTTGATGCGCCAGGAAGTTCATCTATCGCTGAGGCCCTCAGGGCCCTGCACCCCGCCGAGTTCGCTGCCCGCGGAAATATTTATTTATTTGGGGGAAGGGAGGGCAGCGGGTAGGAGACCAGCCAGACGGGAGAAGAAAGCCCTTCTCGGGCTAAGTTGGGACCTCCAGGGCGCTTCCCCGTGCGCGGCCGCAGCCGGTCGGCCTCTGCTGTCGGTCGAGGGGCATCCGAGGCGACGCCTGGAGACCCGGGCGCCTTTGGTTGGTGTCTTCCGTAGCCCTCGGCGCGCACTCTCCCGCGTGCACTGCCTGGAGTGACCTCTCCAGGCCCCGTGGGGCACCTCCTGGGGGGGCCCTGGGGGCTCGCCAGCCCTGCCCAGCGTGTGTGCTCGGCCTAGCGGTCTTCCTCCTGAGCCTAGGAAGGCAGGCGGGAAGAGGGGATCCGAGGACTGGGTCCGCGGAGCGAAAGGCACGCGTACCACTAAACGACCTCCAGCGTTGCCACAGCCAGGAGGGCGGAGGGAAGGTGTGTGGAGCTCGAGGGGTCTCCCGGGACGGACGCAGCGGGGCTTCCACCGGTTGCCAAGGCATCTGCACACTCTGTCCTGCGATCTAAAGCATAGGGATGTCCCTTCTAGCAGCACCAGGGGACGAAAAGTTAATATGCTGAGGGGCACCGGCACCCACACTTGCTTCCAGGAATATTTGTGCTACAGGCTTCCCTATTTTCCTTAGCCACTGGAAGCGCACTCCTTCTTCCCCCGTTGGGAGACGCGCAGACCGACTCTGTCGCAACCCAAGCCCCTTCTCTCTGCCTTTTAGAAAAAGCGGACCGTCCCTGCTCTCCAGCCCACTCCCTGCCCCCCAACTCCCCACCCCTAAATGCAGTGGGCTGCAGGCAAAGTCGAAGAGGTGCTCGATCTGGTACTGCCGCCTCCGCAACAGGATCCGGGCCTGCAGGCTGCTGGACTGGCTCCTGAGAGCAACCGAAGGTTTTGGTCTCCCAACCAAAAGGACCCGCGCCCAGCAATTTGGGAAGTGTGGAAGTGGGGTGAAGCTGGTCTTTGCATGGGGGTTTGGTAGACTGGACCCTTTCATCCTCCCTTCCAAGCACCCTCAGACCTGGCCAGTGGGTCATCCAGTCGTGCCCATCGCCGAGGTCAGGAGATCTGGGGCTATCCAGGGATCTCGCAGGAAGGTGGCTATAAAAGGAGCCCTGTGTGGGACACAAGCCTTTGGAGAGCGGAAGACTCTATCCAAATAAACATTTGGAACCAGGTGGCTGGTGTTCAAACCCGGCGGTCTGGGAGTTTCTGGACCAAGGAAGGAGAGCAGACCCCAGGAGAGGTGTAAAATTCCCACTCCTGGCCACCTTGCTCCCTCCAATTCCTGCCTCTGCGTGTCCTCCGAACGGTGTTCCCGTCCGCATTTTCCATTGTTCATCGAACTTTCTAAAGAGGCCTCTGCAGCTTGCAGGCTGGTGCTCTTCCTGCGTTTCCTCAATCACGCTGACACCCCTCGGCCCCAGCACTGAGTTCCTGCCATACACATTAAGAAAGGCCTCGCAGGAGTTCGAGAATCCTCTACACACCTTAACTTTGCGCCTAAATACGGAGTGAAAACAGCGGTCAGTCTCATTCTGAATTGGGAAGAGCCTTTCCTCCAGCCGGACCCAGGCGGAAGGAAGGGAGGGGTGCAGCAGGCGCGAACTGCCGGGAGGAGACGTCTTAGCTCGCCGCAAACAGCGTCCATGCGGATTTGTCTCTCCTGTCAGTAACTGGTTTAGTTTAAGCCATTTCATGTAAAACTCACGAAGCAGAGGAAGCATACTAAGAACACAAAATTTAAACCGCAAAAATGAGATTTCCTAGAATAAAATGCCGATTACAGAACAAAATCAGAAAAACCCAAACTTGTTGAAGTTTATATTCCCTTGTGCTGGGGCAGGGGTGGGACCTCAAGGGCTGGAGCGGGAAGGGACCGCGAAGCCCAGACCGAGACAGTCAACCAAAGCGGGATGGAGAGAAGACCCATGGCACCGGAGGCTGCATAGTTTTGGTTAACCAAGCAGTGCCTGGGCTGACCCAGACGCATTTACATGAACCATACCTTTCCTTCCTGTAAGAAAAAAATTTTAAAGATTCGTGTTTTTTATAGGGAGTGAAAGTGAGTGAAGAACTCACCCTGTAAGAAGGAACCCCAGTGAGGGAGGAGCCATCCTAAGCAAGGCTCTGTTTTAGAGACAAACACAATTTTCCTTTTAAACCCTGTCTGCTAACCAGAAATTAAGGTATTCCTCCCAGGGATAGAGAAATTGACATAATTTTCTATCATATGCATTCTTACTCAAGAGATTTGTATAAATCAGTGATTAACACAAAGTTCAGAGAAGCTTTGCTGTAATGCAGTGGAAAGAGCACTGACTTTGGAGTTCCAGGCCCAGGCTGCAGGCTAGCTTTGTCACTTGTCCCTGCGTGACTTGTAGCCAGTCACCCAGTGTCTGAGTCTTGGTTGCTCGCCTCAAAAGGAGGATGATACCTGGGCCACCTGGTGGATGACAAGATGGTACCTGCAAGGTCTGTAACAATCAGATGCAGGGCTTTAGTAATTGTAGACCTGGTGCTATATGCCATGGGAATAGTTTCCAGGGACAAAAGTGGAGTATCTCAAAAAGAGTTTTGGAGAGGAGCCTTCCTGCTGATATAACTTAAGAAGGCCCCCAAGCTCCATATCATTCTGGAGTTCAGGGTCTACAGGGGCAGCATACAGACCCCTGCAGAGACAGAAGGCTGTGAGTCAGCAGACCGCCTCCAGCCCTAACTGCTCTCCAATGCCCACTGCCTTTCCATGACCCGGCCAGCCCTCATAACACTCAGCATACTGTAAGTGGGATTTCTTGCAAGTCTAGAATTTAGGCAAAATACATACTACTGTCACTTGGTTGGACAAGGGAGCCTTTAAAAAATTCCTGCTAATTTAATCAGCTGAATTGGTAGACGCTAAAAGAATCTGTTTTTTGTTTGTTTGTTTGTTTTAATGAGTACCTGTGGACTTCCTAAACTCCCAAGAAAATTGGAAGTATTTTTCTGGAAACTGCCTCCAAAGCTTCTATCCCATTCTTAAAGGATGACCCTATAACCCCAAAACTGGGAGTTGCTTGGATAGAAGGTTATCACCGGTCCTGCCTGGATTTTAGGGTTAGTGACTTTTATTTTTCAGTCTCCAGGTCCTAAAACCTTTTAAGGCCTGCTCTTAAAAGGTTGGAGCTCTGCTCTCTGAGATCTAAGTACATATAATTTTCAGGCACAGAGAATCAGGGTCCACGGCTAAGTGACAATGAGTGCCGAATGTTCCCAAAGCCCATTGCCCACCACCCCACCTACAAATGAGATGATTGTCCTTTTCCCCCACAAGTTTCTCCTCTGGGCTGATGCCTTTCCACTTAAAACACACGGACACACACACAGACACAGACAGATCCACACACACTGAACTCTGTCAGGAGAGCTCTTTTAAGATCCTATCTGTCCTCCCCACTCCAGTTTCTATTTTATTAAAATAATTATATTTTAAGCACTTAAAGCATTAGTTTAGTGAATGCATTATATTAACTTTTATGTTTAGTTACGTATTTTGAAGTTCTCCCACATAAAATGACAAATGAGGGCAAGAGAAAAAATACTATGAAATATACGGGGACCCACCCCCCAAAACCATTCAGCAGTCAGTGAGAAAGAAATTCTTAGAAAGTGGAAACAACTGTAAACCCCCTGCCCCAACCCAATCAAAACATCCCACCCGGAAAAGAGCGCCTTGTTTCTTTTTTCTATTGGAAATGAGTGGTAAACTGAGTTTGGCTTGGCGGTGTTTTCTTAGCTGACTCTCGGCTACAATCAAGCCATTTTCGGACACATTCCCATGTAGGTACCAGGGGTGCTCTGGAGGAAGCTGTCGACGCCTGTTCAGCTAATTTAGGTTTTCTTTGTCTAATTACTGTGGAGCTTAGGGAGAAGGAGCCGGCTCAGGGCAGTAAACTGACACTCGGTCTCTGTGTGTGGTATCCAGGCAGGGTTTGATGGAAAAAGCCTGCTTCCACTCAACCTCAGGTCACTGTCTGGGGCCAGCCCCAGCCCACCCCCCTCCCACCTACCCCACCCCTCCCCACCCGCCCTCTCTGCATCTACAGCTCCACCAGGGCACTCAGCCGCCGGGAGCAGTCCCCCAGCACTCTGGGGGCACACAGGGCTCCTGCCAATCCCAAGAAGCCTGCCTCGGCGGTGCAGCTGAAGACTGAAGACTCTGCCTGGCGGCTCCCTCCTGATCACTGCACAACCTCCCCTTCTCTTGCCTCCCCATCTCCCCAGGCTCCCGAGCAGGCACACCCAAGCAACTCCGTCCTTTCAGCCTAGATGCAGTGGGGTGCCCAGCTCTGCCTCCTGTTTGGTCGGCTGGTCTTCGGTACCTCCTTTCTGGGCCTCCCCCTTCAGCCCTTGGGTGGCCCCACCAGCTCCGGCCTCCTGCTCTCCTCCTCCCTCTCCCAGCTCCTATCCCCTGGTCGGACTACATTTCCCTGCACGTGTAATCCAATAACTAACTGTCGGGTCTCATTGGAAATGATTGCTCCCGAGGGCACATCTCTCTCAGAGCCTGACTCTTACTTAGGGAGGAATTAGCCACAACTGGAGAGAAGTGTTCTCGGACAGGAGTTAGCTGAGACCTGGCACAGTTTTGGGTGGGCAATGTTAAGACAGAGGATGTAAACCTAGTGACAGCTGCACACCCCTTCAGGACTAAATATAAATACAACCGCCTCACTTATCTCAGGGTCTTTCTTTCTCTCTCTTTTCTTCTTTTTCTTTTCTTTTTTCCTTCTTTTTTTTCTTACAAAACACTAACGGGGGTGGGGGGTAAGGAAGTGGAAGCAAATACAAGCATGAGTCCCATGAGATCCAGGTTTCCAGTCTTTAAAACTTGGCCTAGGTTTCTCAGTCCAAATCCCTTTGCTCAAAGTTCCGAAAACGTCCACGAGCGCCAGCGGCCCGCAACCTTGGGGCGCCTGCAGTTGCCCTAACAATTGTCGAGGAGCCTGCAGGCCCTGCCAGAAAGAGAGAGGATTGGCACGTTACCTTTGGGCGTCTGGCACCCCGGCGTGTGGCTGAGGGCGGCAAAGTCTAAACGAAGTTGACAGATGGAGTCAGTAACGGCCCTGGGGAGGGCGGCCAGGGAGGCTCCGGGCGGCCGCACCCGCCGCAGCACCACTCGGCCCCGCGGGCTAGGAGGAGGAAGGGGGGAAAGGGGCGGGAGGGGGGGCTGGCGGGCGGGGCTGGGTCCACTCTGCGGGGGGCGGCCGGGTCCTGGGATGGGAAGAGGGGGCTGCTGTAGGGGGCAAACAGAAAGAAGATTTCACAAAGTCAGAGGTGGTCGAGTTTTGCTAGGGGTGGGGGTCGTCCCCCTAGCAAGATGAGAGTTGAGTCTGTGATCCCTCCGTTTGAAAGAGGGTGGGTGAGGGAAAGTGGAAGAGGCCGAGAGAGGAATGAAAAGAGCGAGGAGACCCTGGAGTGCCGGGAGCTAGATAAGCAAGAGAGGCGGCCGCCAGGTTGGGAGGGGGAGGAGTGAGCGCCGCGGCCCGAGCGCGCCCTCCCCGCGGCGGCGCCGCGCGAGGAGGGGGCAGGGCGGGGTAGGGGGAGGGAGGGAGCGAGGAGAGCGGCCGGGGAGGGCGCGGGAGGGAGGAAGTCCGAGAGACAGAGCGAGGAGCGCTCCTGAAGGGAGACGTCGGGCTCGTCCCCGGGGTCCCGGCCGCGGTCCCACTCGCGCGCGCCGTTGCCCGGCGCCGGCCGCTCGGCCTCGCGGCCTGGGAGGCCGTTGCGCAAGGCAGGGCCCGCGGCTCGCGGAGTGATGTGCCGGGCGTTGCCTCCCGCCCGTCGCCGCCTCCAGAAGCCCCAGAGGAGCTGAGGGAGGCGACACCGAAGCGCTGGCCCGGAGCAGCCACGGCTGCACCCCGGGCGGCGGGCTAGGGCGCTCGCCGGGCTTCTGGGCCGACCCCGCTCCGGCGCCTCCGCTCCCCGCCCGGGGCCCGCCCTCGCGGCCCGGCCTCGCTCCCGGGTCCCAGATGACCACCGAGGGCGGGCCGCCGCCGCCTCCGCCGCGCCCGCCGCCGGCCCCGCTCCGCCGCGCGTGCAGCCCGGCCCCCGGCGCGCTCCAGGCCGCCCTGATGAGCCCGCCGCCCGCCGCCGCCGCCGCCGCCGCCCTGGAGACCACCTCCTCCTCCTCGTCGTCGTCCTCCGCCTCCTGCGCCTCGTCCTCGTCCTCCTCCAACTCTGCCAGCGCCCCCTCGGCTGCCTGCAAGAGCGCGGGCGGCGGCGGCGGCAGCGCGGGCGCCGGTAGCGGGGGCGCCAAGAAGGCGAGCTCGGGGCTGCGGCGGCCCGAGAAGCCGCCCTACTCGTACATCGCGCTCATCGTCATGGCCATCCAGAGCTCGCCCAGCAAGCGGCTGACGCTCAGCGAGATCTACCAGTTCCTGCAGGCGCGCTTCCCCTTCTTCCGCGGAGCCTACCAGGGCTGGAAGAATTCCGTGCGCCACAATCTCTCGCTCAACGAGTGCTTCATCAAGCTGCCCAAGGGCCTCGGGCGGCCCGGCAAGGGCCACTACTGGACCATCGACCCGGCCAGCGAGTTCATGTTCGAGGAGGGCTCATTCCGCCGCCGGCCGCGCGGCTTCAGGCGGAAGTGCCAGGCGCTCAAGCCCATGTACCACCGCGTGGTGAGCGGCTTGGGCTTCGGGGCCTCGCTGCTGCCCCAGGGCTTCGACTTCCAGGCGCCCCCGTCGGCGCCGCTCGGCTGCCACAGCCAGGGCGGCTATGGCGGCCTCGACATGATGCCCGCGGGCTACGACGCCGGCCCAGGCGCCCCGAGCCATGCGCACCCTCACCACCACCACCACCACCACGTCCCGCACATGTCGCCCAACCCGGGTTCCACCTACATGGCCAGCTGCCCCGTGCCCGCGGGACCCGGGGGCGTCGGTGCGGCCGGGGGCGGCGGCGGCGGAGACTACGGGCCGGACAGCAGCAGCAGCCCGGTGCCCTCGTCCCCGGCCATGGCGAGCGCCATCGAATGCCACTCGCCCTACACGAGCCCTGCGGCGCACTGGAGCTCGCCTGGCGCCTCGCCTTACCTCAAGCAGCCGCCTGCCCTGACTCCGAGCAGCAACCCCGCAGCCTCTGCAGGCCTGCACTCCAGCATGTCCTCCTACTCGCTGGAGCAGAGCTACTTGCACCAGAACGCCCGCGAGGACCTCTCAGGTAACGCAACGCGCTCCAGCGCAGCCAGCTGGGCGCATCGCCTCTAGGCCTCCAGGGCTGGCGGCCACTGCCACTGCCACAAACAGGGACCCCGAAGCCAGGAGGTCTGAGGGCACTGGGAAAAGCAGATGTTGGGGAGAGCCTCCTTATTCGTGGGAACAAGGATGGGGTCTTACTGTCCTCGCAGTATCCTTGGCCAGCAGCTGAACCTTCAGAATTGGCTGGCTGCTGTGAGCATGGTGTGAAGTCCCCTGCCTTCCTGGGTCGATGGAGGTCCCTGTGCAGGAGACTGCAGGTCTCCCGTTCCGAGTCTGACTTAGCTTTGAGAGAAGGCATGTGACCTTTGGGGACCTTGGTCAGGAAGCTGTGTCTAGTTCCTTTTGTCCTTTTTTTTTCTTGAGTTCATTTTGCTGTGCTTTTGTCCCAAAGTAAATGTGAGAATCGGAGATGTTCTGTATGTTGGGGCGTGTGTAGGGAGATGTTTGCAGCTGGGCACGTGTAAAGAGGAGGGGGTGGGAAGGACAGAGCTGGCGCCCAGGATCTTTCACTAAAGGGACATTTGCCAGTGGAGGGGGTCACCAAACTGTTTAGGTCCCCTCCCCTTCCCTGCCTCCTCCCTACAATGGACACACATTGATGATACACGTCGGGGGCGGGGGCGGCAGGACCTGAAGGACCCTGCTGGGACTCCCCTGATAAATGTGCCTGCCCTGTGGATGCCACTTGTAGTGTGGCTGGTTTACATTGTGTTGATCGCAGATTATGAAAATTTATTGACTTGCTGAAGGTGGTGAGAGGTGGGAGGAGACGGTGGGGATGCAGGAGGGAATTTGAATATTTGGCCAGGTTTGTCTGGAGAATAGAGATAAACCCTTACAATCCCTCCCTCCGAGCACCTAGGGCTGCAGATTAAAATCCGATGGGCCTGCCAGTCAAAGGCAAGGCCCCAAGCTGCTGTCTCACACTGGCCTTCCACAGCAATGAGACAGTGACTTGTAGAGTGATGCATACTTTATGTGTTCCTGAGCCGGTGTGCTGCGGGAGTACTGGGGGAGAAGGGAAGCCCAGAAATGGGCAAAAGATGTTGGTTCCCTGGAGGATGAAATTTCCCAAATAGGCCTTTTAAATGTGGGTCTCAGAGGTTAACCAAACAAAGACAGTCTCGGCAGGACCACACGGGAGAGGATTTTAGCCTGACTTAACCCACTGAGAACAGAGTCTTGTTCAATTTTATGGGAATTTCAACAAGTAACCAATACAGGCGGCCTTCCCCTCTTATTTGTGTATCCCCTTGGACCAGCTGTCAATCTCTCTCTCTCTCTCTCACACACACACACACACACACACACACACACAGCCGTCGGTGGGCTCACCCCTTCCTTGCCGGCCTGCCTGCTCCTCTCTCAGCCTGCCAGCTGTCTCCTCCTCTCCAGGAAGGCCCAGACTCTAAGGCTTCATAGCCTTGGAGAAACCACATTCTAGGAAGAAAAAAACCACACAGGAAAGAGACTTCTGACCCTTCTTCAAGGCTGCTCTCTCCCCCTCCCATACATGGGGAGCATGCACAAGCTCCCAAAACTTCGGGATCTGGATACATGACTCTTTTGGAGCGGCTGAAAACTGCCCGGCGGAGCAGGCAGGCTTCTGTGTCCCTGCCCAGCGGCCTCCCGCGGCCGGCCTTCCCTGGGAGTCTCAAAGAACTCCCGACCGAGTCTGGGAATGCTCGGGAGAGAGGATGTCTCAGTCCTGATGTGTGACAGGGACCCTCTACCTTTCCTTCCTCGCCTTCTTGCTCTCGTCCCTATAGAATACCCACCCAGCCCTGTTGCCCTCTCCCGGGAACACCAGAGGCAGAGGCTTCCGAGGAGCTGGCCCGCTGTGAGAGGACCCCGTGGGGCCTCGTTGGGAGTGCCCCGCCAGCGGGGCCAGGGCCGCTGAGACCTGGGGGCCTGGTGAGGCGCTGGCAGGGAGCAAGGCAGTCTCCGCAGCACACAGATCAGCACAAGTCCCAGCGCACAAACCCAGCACGACCCTCCCTCCCCCGGCACACCACACGGGCCGCGCCCTCAGCTCTTAGGCCCGGTGGCCAAGGTCCTTATGACCCCACTGACGCAAGGGCTGCCCTGGAGTCCTTCATTAAGCCCTGCCAGCCTTTCAGGAAGGAGCTCGGGCTTTTATCATTCTGCCAGCACATCAAAGCGTCGACTGCTTCCTTAGCGCTCGGCCTGTGT
Organism: Cacajao melanocephalus; assembly: GCA_963573385.1. Taxonomy (NCBI): domain Eukaryota; kingdom Metazoa; phylum Chordata; class Mammalia; order Primates; family Pitheciidae; genus Cacajao; species Cacajao melanocephalus. Next base: position 175,367 of record CAUYLG010011911.1, read on the forward strand.
CCTGCCAAGCCTGCTATTTTGTGGTCCAGGACTTGGAATCAGGACTTGCTTTAACGCGACGAGCGAACGCACCTGTGTGCAGAGCGCCGCGCACACATCGGGGCTCGCGGGCCAAGGCAGCTGCGTTAGAGCAGCGCCGGGCGTGCTCGGGTGGGTGTTGTGAGCAAGGAAGTAGGCACTGGCCACTGAGCAGCCGGCTTACTCAGTCATTGCGGGGGCATGGCGCGGCCGAGGCCACGCGAGCAGGGCCCGAGCCTGGTGGGCCGTGAGTACGGTTTTCTTGCACTGAAAAGCTGAATCGGGCCTGAAGCAACATGCAATTTATGGTCCCCACACCACTCGGGTAACTAAGACCCAGGCGAATAGACCTACCCAACCGGGTGCCGAGAGGGCCTGGTCCAGCAGCCACAGGGGCCCAGTGCTCAGGGCACTGCAGGCCGACTGACTGCGCCCTGGGGCAAGAGGCGCCGAGAAAACAAAAGCAATCAATAGCCGGTGGCGGGTGGGGGTCCAGCGGCCCGGCGCAGGCCCGGGGCCAGGGAGCCGCCCCCGGAGAGCAGGGTCTGGGCCTTCTCTTTCCCCCTCCAGTCTGGGGCTACCTCAGGGACTCCGCGCATTGCCAGATGCCTCCGACCGAAGGGCATTTCTCTGCGCCCTGAAGTCCTGGCTTCTCTAGACGAAGTCTAAGACGTTCCGGACCCAGGAAGATGCCTGTGGAGGGGCCAGAGAAGAGGTGTGTTTTTCTGCCCCATCCGATCATCTTGCGATTGGGTTTCCTCTCGTCCCCTTTGGCACAGGGAGCATTCCTCTGCGCTCGCTGCTCTGACCCGCACAGTTAGTTAGGAAACAAGGCTCAGAACAAGAAAGAAGGCCGCAGTGGTGTTTCTGGGCAGGCGCTTGGCCCTCCGTGCAGCCAGGGTTCAGGGAAGCACAAGTCAGGAGCTCTGCTGGGAGGGATCTGGATCCAGAGTCTGGGTCGAGCTGTACCCTGCCTGTGCTCATTCTGAGATTAAAGCGCGCCCTCAAAGAATAAAGTTGGAATTCCAGGACATAAGAACCGGCCTTTGGGGGGAACTTGCTCTGTGTTTGTGCGAACATCAAAACAAAACATACTGATTCCAAAGCCGTTCTATGACCTGCGGTTGACGTGTCTGAGATGCTTCTAAAGCTGGGTTTTCTCTACCAGTTGTCTAGCAATGTACTAAAAGGCACAGCAGCACCTTTTGTACCCTCAGTCAAAATAAGACACAGCACCATCAACCGGATGACTTTGTTTCTGAGGAGGTTTCTGTTTTCTTCTTTCAGTGGGACTGCCCCGTTACCAGCATCACTCTACTCCAGTGTGTGACAGAAAAGATTTCGTCCTCAACTTCAATGGAATTTCTTCTTTCCATCCCTCAGCCAGCGGGTCGTATTATCACCATCACCACCAGAGCGTCTGTCAGGATATTAAGCCCTGCGTCATGTGAACGTGAACGGAAAGGGGCTGAGCAATGGCCGCTCTCTCCTTTTCCCTCCTCAGAGGGGGGCAGAGACAAACAGATGGGTTCACATCACCGGCAGGCGGATAGCAGTAAGCCACACACCAGCCACTTAGCCAGAATGCCCAGGACCGCGTTGGTCACTGTTATTTGCCTACTGCTGAAAGACATCCGCTAGCAAGGTAGCATCCCCAGTATGAATGCCTGCAGGCTCCCACATGAGGGAGAGGGCAACTGAGGAGATGGGAAGATATGCCACGTGTAGCTCTGGGATCTTCATTGCCTTCAGTAATCAGGGTCTGAAAAGCAGCAGACAAGTTGTGTGTGTGTGTGTGTGTGTTTGTCTATGATATGAAAACTTGTGTGCTTTTCAAAAAGGCAGTGCTAAGCACAAGATTTCAAAAAGGCCCCCTCTTGTTGCCTAGCTGAGTTGGGAGAGTCATTTCCCCCAAACACTGCATTTGAATACAGGTGCCAAAGAACATTATTAAGAAATTATTTAGAAACAATGTGTCTAGTTTAAGAAAGTGGTTTTCAGTATTGCGACAATACAACGTTTTTACAAGGTTGTTTTCTACCACCATATTTTAAAGATATTTTTATGACCTTCGTGTATACTCACACTTCGCTTGTATTTTAAAAGGAGGATATATTTGCACTTATGTATACTTTTACAGTTTGCCAAAGTATTTTGATGTAAAATTTTTTTCAATAAAATGTATATAACAAATAGTTGTTTTAGGGGGGCAACTTTCTCCTTGGGTACCCTGAGAGCAATGGATGCCAGGTTCTCCTCCCGCCTCACCCAGCAGCTGTGGAACTCTACCCGCACCCCCTCCAGTGGTGTAATTGACATGGTGTGGGGTCTGTGCCTTGAGTAACACAGGCCAGGTTCTGATCGTGAGTCTTCTCAGGAGAGAAAGAGTAGAAGAAACATTTTCTGTTATTTCTTTCTTTACTTCGCCCTAGCTTTTTCTGGCTAAACAAAAACCAGAAGATGAAAGGAACCAGAAAGAAAACCAGGCAGGATACCGAAAGGTAAGGGTTTGATTTAAGGAAACCAAGTTTGTGCCCCTTTTGTTTTCTTTCCTGTGCCCAGGGAGAGTTCTGCCCTTTGCCCTCTCTCCGTCCCCACTGGCTCAGATTGACAGATGTGGGGCACAGTGGTAAGCACCCTTCCAGGGTTGGGTGCCCAAAGAACAGCACCCTGCTTCTTCCCTTTGCACACTATAGTTTTTTTACGGGTGGCGGTGGCATGCTGTCAGGAATGGGGCTCAGATCTGAAGACTAGGGGGATGGGGGGAGCCCTGCTGAGCTGCAAGGGTCAGGCTCCCAGCAGGGGAGTTCAACTTCCTTGGGGAGTTTGTTACAGAAGCTGGACTCCCTGACATGGTGCTCTGTGGCTGTGGTCTGTCCCACCCTCCAATTCAGAGCCAGGCTGGCCCTGCTCGGCATCTGCTCACAGCAAGCCCGTCCAGCCCTCCCTCCCGGCCTCCTCTCCCGACTCCTCCCTTTTAACCAGGAATTTAACAAGGGAGCCCCTCAGCCCCTGTTTCTGTTATTGCTAGGTTTCCCAGTCACGAAGGTTACAGGCAAAGCTGGTGACGCTCTGGATGGAAGAGCAAAACAGGCCAACTAGGCAGGAGGACTGTCTGTCCCAGCAGCCCTTCAGCGTCCTGGGGGCTGTGTTGAGGATGATAGGTCTGAGAGAAGCAGAGAAACTCTGCCCCAATCTCCCTGTGCATTTTCCTCTCCAATTCAGGGCAGGATTTTTGTTCCTGTTTTTTGCTTTTTCTTTCCTGACTGAAAAACTCACCTTTGTTTCTCATCCCCTAAAAGATCTTTCTCCCAGTCACCAGGCTTTTGGTACCCCCTCTAAGGAGCTATTTCACACCCCAGGGTTTTTGTATTCTAAGTGAATTTCAGTGCAAAGAGAATCTCCTAAGTGAAACATCTTGTTTCTGAAAGTCTTAACCACCTTTCTAATTTTTAGGCTTCCTTTCTATATCTTCTGAAATTAAGAAGTGATTTAAACATTTTTTTGTCTCTCCATTATCATATTTGCAGTAAAATAAGGCCTTTTTATTTTCTTTTATAGTGAGCTACTCAGGGGCCTGCTATAAATTATGAAGTCAGTTTCAGAGTTCGCTCCGACCACAGTGCTGTGTTTACATTCCTTCCGAGGCAGCCGGCATGGTCGTAATTTATATCCTAAACACTTGAACGTAACTTGTTTATACAGAGAATGACAGGACCTCAAAGACAAAAACTGCGCCTGCCTGCCTGGCTGCATTGGGAGGCCCAGCGCGCCCCCTGGTGGCACGAGGAGATCCGCCCAAGGCGACTCACGGTTCTTTCAAGCTGTGCAAGAACTTGACAAAATGATCCATTTTGTGGTGCTTTCCAATAGAGACATTTTTAAGTATCTCACTTTCATAAGTTATGCTTTCCAGTTTTGCTTTCTTCTTTCTTCTTCTTTCTTTTTTTTTGAGACAGGGTCTTGCTCTGTTGCCCAGGCTGGAGTGTAATGGTGCAATCTCAGCTCACTGCAGCCTGCACCACCTGGACTTAAGTGAGCCTCCCACCTTAGCCACCTGAGTAGGTGGGACCACAGGTGCGCACCACCATGCCTGGCTAATTTTTAAATTTTTGTAGAGACAGAGGTCTAGCCATGTCCCAGGGGTGGGCTTTTTTTCTATTTTACTCTTTTTGCCTACTGTCTTATCCTGAAACCAAATCATGATTCAGTAAGAACAGGCCTGACCATGCTCAGCAGGTGCTAAAGCCCTAAGTTGCTACATATATACTTCATTTCTAGGTTTCTCCCCAAATCAGGCCGTTGTTTTGTTTCCTTTTGAGTCAAAATTGCTTCTCTCCAAACTGTCCCTTCCTCAAAGACACACGTACACACAGACTTATTTATATTTATCTTTTTTTTTTTTTTTAGGAATATGCAGTGCTTGGCTTTAAATGTTGCTCAAATATTAGTGATTAATCTGAAAGCAAGTGTTACCCCTTTATAAGTGAAAATAAATGAACTAAGTCAACCGGGGATAAATGCCTCAACTGTTTTTCCGTCAAATGGATTTTGAACTTAGAGTTTCTGCTCATTGGCAGATTAAAGTGGTATATTAAAAGATTTGATTGTTTTGTATGAGAATGATTTTTTGTTTGCTTCATTGGAGCTGTATATACATAAAGAAAGAAGAAACCAAAAGCAGGTAACTACTGAGCACCATGCACAGAGTGCCAGGCACTATGGCTGTCTCGCTAAATCTCCCAGGTTATCTCGCTTAATCGTGTCAATATCCGTCTCATGTGGTGATGTCGACCCTGTTTACAGATCTCTACTAGGTTCTGACTAGGTCCTGGCTTTGGGGGGTTTGACCCATGTGTTCTGATTTCAGTTTATTTCCCTCGTGTCTCCAACATTGCCTCTAAGAATTTTGCAACCGACACTGCAGGCATTTGAGTGGCAGGAATCTTCACTCTGAAGCAGCAGTTCTCACACTTGAGTGCACATCAGAATCACCTGGAGGGCTTGCTCAGCACAGGCTGTGGGTCCACCCCCCGTTTCTGATTCAGTGGGTCCAAGGATGTGCTCAAAAAGAATTCCTTATAAGTTAATGGAGTAAGGTGATGCTGATGATGTTGGTCCCGGAACCACACTCTGAAAACTACAGCTCTTGAAAGGCAGTTTCAATTACAGATCTTTTGACAGATTCCAATGGATTGGTATTAAGGATAGCCTATTAACTGGTTAAGCAAAGATCTGGAGAGGTTTTTCGAATTAGTTTGTTCATCTAAATGCCTCTGTGATTGATTATTGGTCCCTAGGAAAATGCAAGGCTTAATTTTGAACCCTAGGCCAGAAAGTAGGATCTCCCCATTTTTATTCAAAGCAATAAGGCCTCTTGTTTTATTGTAGTAAACGTTGCAGAGAGGACTCAGGTGGAATCACTGAAGTCTACCTGCCTCATTGGAACAATAAGTCTAGGTATTGCACGCAGCAGCCAGTCGGAAATCTACAAACAGAAGGAGGTGGCAATAGAAGCAGAGATCGGAATTCTGCGAACAGAAGGAGGTGGCAATAGAAGCAGAGACAGGAAAGGAAACTCTTTTGTTGGTTATAAAAGCTTTTAAGGGTAGAACAGAGAAAAGGCAAAGAAAAGGGGCTGTGATCTCAGAAGAGAGCAATAGTAATCCCTAGATATGAATGGGTAGGCAGAACCCTGGGCAAAGGAGGGAGAGAGACAGAGAGAGGAAGAGGGAAAGAAAGCAAGCAAAAGAGAAGAGAAAGAGAGAGATGGAGACAGAGAAGAAGGAGGGGAGAGAGGAAGATAGTCAAAAAGAGGGAAAAGGGAAGAGAAAGGGATGGAAAGAGGAAGAGAGAGGAAGAGAAAGAGAGGAAGAGAGGGAGAGAGAAGGAAAGGGAAAAGAGAAAGGGTGAAGAAAGGGAGGGAGGGAGATGGGGAAGAGAGAGACAAAGAAGAGAGACTGGGAGAGAAAGAGAGAAAGAGAGGAAGGGCAAAGACAGGGAGGGTGGGAAAAGAAAGAAGGAGGAAGGAGGGAGAGAGACAGAGGGAGAGGAGGAGTGAAAGCTGGAGGAGAGGGAGGAGGTCTGGAGAGGAGGAATCTGCAGACATTTCCTGAGCTCCTGTCCCTGCAGCTGAGCGGCAGCCCTGGAATCTGGATTCCTGTCCTCTGAGGCCATTATCTCTCCAGGTCCCCAGTGCCAACCCACGGGCTGAAAGACCAATGGACTTCTGTTTTATTTGGCTTGGCCTGAATTCTGGGAAAGTAAGTGAATTCTCTAGTTGTGCATGCTCAAATTTTCTGAACTGCTGCAGCAACTTATAGAGAATTTAGGGAGAACAATTTGTCTTACATTTTAGAAATGGAAGTCGGATTTTTGCGGAAAATCTTCAAGTCGCTAGGATAGGCCACGGTATGGCATTAAAGGGAATTAGTAGCTCCTTCCCGAAACAAACACTCTCTTTGTAGATTCCTATTATACCTAATTACTCTGCATCATGGTGATTAATTCAAAACAGGCACTGACTTATTTAGAATGGAAATATATTTTAATATATTTTATAGGAACGGAAATACATTTTACCAAACCTGCCTCTATGAAACACTATCTTAGCAAGGAAAAACACCGCAAATGTAGACACAGGGCCAGGGAGGGCCAGGGCACACAGACGTCAAGGTCATTGGGGAAAAAATGAAAGTCCTGGAAGTTCTTTGTGAGTTCAGAGCGCCCCGAGTCCACAGCAATCCAACTGATAAATATTCAACTTTCCATGTCCTGGGGGACGTGTGTGAGACACGGAGCCTTGGCCATCCCACGGCCGCACCGCCAGGCCTCTGGGCGTAACTGTCTTCATGAGACACAGACGAGCAGAGAGCGGGACAGCTTTCCCTCCGAGGGGCCCATCCCACCCGCCAGCCTGGGAACGGCGGCCCGGGCACAGCTGGGCAGTGACTCCTCTGCTGGGTGGCACCGTGTCACCTCCCAAAACTGGCAGAGCAATTCCCTCCCCCCCACATTCGGAAACTGCTGTGAGTTAGGTGGCGTCCAGGCCTGGAGTGTGGGGAGAGGAAGACCTGCCTTCTCGCTGGCCTTCAGCAGGTCCACGCAGCACACAGCGGAAGTGTCAGTAGACCGTGTTGATTGACTGACTGGGCCCCAGCGTGTGCTAATCCCCCCTAAGAGCTGTTCTTCAAGAAGGAGGGGAGGAACTGGGCCTGCTGTTAGCACAGAATTGCTTAGCTGGGTTGAGACCCAGGGAACCAGGCCAGGATCTGGCATCTCAATAGGGATTCCGCAGACACCAGGTCGGCTGACAGACTCACTCTGGATGACGCACTTGCTCACAGCCTGAGTGCGTGCACAGGAGCCCAGCAAGCTCTGAAAAAAAAACGCCCCTGGCCGTCCTTTGGCCCACCTGGCCAGTTCACACAGTCATCGGGGGTAGTCGAGGTGCACTTGATCAGCTCCCCGGATACAGCAACAGGTGGATGGAAAAAGGTTCGACATCGCTCATCATCAGGAAATGCAAATTAAAAAATGTTCAACATTGCTCATCAGGAAATTAAAACCACAGTGAGCTATCGCCTCCCATCCATCTGAATGGCTTTTATCAAAAAGACAAAAAGTAAATAAGTATTAGCGAGGATGTGGGGAAAACGGAACCCTTGCACACCGTTGGCGGGAATGTAAATTGGCACCGCCATTTTGGAAAACAGTATGGCGGCTTCTCAGTAGACTAAAAATAGAACTGTCGTAGGATCCAGCATCCCCCACTGCTGGAAATAGCTCCATAGGAGCCGAAATCAGTGTGCGGACGAGATGTCTGCTCTCCCGGATTCTCTGCAGCACCGTTCACAACAGCCAAGACATGCAATCCACTTACATGCCCATCAGCTGATGAACAGATTTTTAGAATTCCCTGTACAGACAAAGGGATATGACAGTGGTTCCCAACTATTTTGGCACCAGGGGCCGGTTTCATGAAAGATACTATTTCGGCAGATGGGGCAGGGGCGTTGGGGACCTCTGGAATATGACATAGCCTTAAAAAAGAAGTAAATTCTGTCATTTGAGACCACATGGATGGAACCAGAGAACATAAGGCTAAGTGAAATAAGCCAGGCACAGAAACACAGCTACCACATGATCTGACTTATATGGAGAACCCAAGAGTTGATCTCATAGAAACAGAGTAGAAAAGTGGTTGCCAGAGGCTGGGAGGGAGGAAGGGATGGGAACGGGGAGGTACTGACCAAAGGGCACAAAGTCTCAGACAGCAGGGGTAAGTTTTAGTGATCTATTATGTGGCATGGTGACCGCAGTTAATAATAATTTATGCTAAAAGAATCGATTTTTCACACTCTCACTACAAAAAATAATGGTAAGCTGGTGAAGTGATGGTGTTAATTAGCTTGATTGACTCAACAATGTATATACATAGCTCAAAACATCCCATCATACCCCATAAATACACAAAACTATTTATCAATTAAACATTAAAAAGAAAAGAGCTCCTGCGGTTCTTCTAATGCTCAGGCCATGCTGCTGGAGAGAAGGATAGTGTTCATGTTGTACAGTCGTCCTCCATCCAGGACAGCTGTCTACAGGGGGGAGGCTTACAGCCGCAGCCACCTTCTAGCTGTCAAGTAAGCCTTCTACGCCCTGGTATACTCAAGCCGATTCCCAGCATCACCCCAGACCCTAACATGGAGATCTCTGGATGGGCCTGGGGAGGCAGGGGCTTCTGGGGCTCTCTTGGTGATGGCTGCTCTAGAGCCATCTCCCTCAAGCTGGGCATGTGGCCACTGAACCCCTAGATCCCTTGACTCTGCAGAGGAGGGAGGCACAGCCCAGCAGGGGCCAGGCATATTAATCAGTTACTCAGGCCCTTTTCTAAGAGAGAGGGAGAGAGCCTAGCATGAGGGCAGGAGCTCAAGAAGGGAGGGACACAGAAAAGGAAAGGCATGGCTGCGCCAGGGCAGGGGGAGGCTGTGAGGACTCAGGTCACAGGGACATGTCCCTCTGTGCCTTCAATGTCTGCACCCCAGACACTTGGCCTCACCTGCCCAGGGCCTCTTCCAAGGGCAGTTGTCAGTATGCTCATTTGGCATGGTGGCAGAGGCGGTTCACAGCCCTGTGCACTAAAATACAGTAGTCCAGCAGTAAAGGCCACGCCGGGGCTGCCCACGTGACTGGGAGATGACAAAGCCAAAGCCAAGGATGCCCAGATCTCCAGGCCAAGCACAGGGAAGCCATGGCCTAAAGAAAACACACACACAGACACTCACACACACACTCAAATACACAGACACACATTCATACACACAGACATACACTCACATACACTTATATACACACACTCATGGACACACATAAACACACACATACAGACACACACATACACGGACACACACTCATAGACACACACAGATACACAAATATACACACAGAGACACACACGGACACACACTCACAGACACACATACACACATACACACACACACATACATAGATACACACAGACATAGAAACATAGACACACAGACACACATAGACACAGACCCACACAGACACACACATAAACAGACATACATAGAAACACACAGATACACACACATACACTCATAGACATACACATACACACATAAACACACACATATAGACACACAGACACACAGACACAGATATAGACACACACAGACACATGCACACAGATACACATAGACACACACAGACATACATACACAGACACACAAACATACAGACACACACATTCACATAGCCACAGACATAGATACACACAAAGACATGGACACACACAGAGACACAGACACACACAGACATAGACACACACAGTCACATGTACACACAGACACGCATACACAGATACACACATAGACACACAGACGTAAACACATAAACACACAGACACAAACACACATTCACATAGACACAGACACAAACACATAGACAAACACAGACATAGATACACACACACATTCACATAGACACACGCAGACACAAACACATAGACACACAGACATAGACACACACATTCACATAGACACACACAGACACAAACAGACACACACATAGACACAGACACAGAATCACATAGTGACTCACAGATGCAGACTCACACATGCACACAAACACACAAAGACACACACCCACATAGGCACTCACAGACACACTCTCACACACACAGACATAGACACATAGACACAGACACACACACAGACACACATGTAGACATAGAGACACTGACATAGACACAGACACACACAGACATAGATCTACACACAGACATACAAGGAGACATAGATACACATACAGACACACACACACATCAACACAGAGACTCACATAGACACTCAAAGATACAGATACACACACACAGACATACACACACAAGGATATAGACAGGCAGACATATAGACACACAAACATGAATGCACAGATACCTAACACACAGAGACATATGGACACACTCAGACACATATGCTGAGATATGCAGATATACAAAAGCATGCATGCACACAGATGCACAGAGTCACACAGACACATAGATACAGGCACACATAAACACAGAAACTTACACAGACTCACACTCACAAACACACACAGACATACATGTAGACATGCAGACATGCAGATACACAGAGAGACACAGGCCTACACACACACGGAAACACACACACACATACTCGCACACAATCTGCTACTCAGTTGTGGGTCTAGCTGCAAGCGCTAAAGGCTGACATTCCATCGTGCCTGCCATCCTCCCAAATCTCCAAATCCACCACAGTGGTTTTGTCATCTTCTGAAGTTTCCTTTTTTCTAATGACAACCATGCTCTAATCCCAGAAACAGAAAGAACTGCCTCTTTTAAATTAAAATGTTGCTTTTGTTCTCAAAGGCCAACCCAAGCCCGTTGGCCATGGACAAGGCCACCAGCTGGAACCACAGCACAGGGCCAAGTCTCCCAAGACAGGCTAGGGAGGGCGCCTTCTCCAGGAGCCCAGAGCTGAGGCTGGCCAGCTGTCCGCATGGACTGTGGAGAAGACCTGGTGGCTCCAGGAAGCAGTGAGATCCCGGGGCTCTGACTCCAGCTGCGAACATGGGGTGTCCCCTTGCAATGATAAGAACAGGGTTCTTACCAAGGGAAACTCCTCTTCCTCTTAGATGATCCCTCCTTTTCAAGCAAGTCCCCTTCCCAAGAGGAATGGGGCAGGCGTCCTGGCTGGGAGTCCTCTACCTGAATGTGAATCTCTGCCAAGGAGCAGCTGAGCAGCAGAGCCAAGTAAGGAGGCTGCTGCAGCTTCAGGTCTTCACCGTGGCACTGGCCAGCAGACAGTGAAGCCCACAGACAGGCCACTCCAGGCTGTAGGGCAAGCCTGGGAATAACAAAAGTACCCACACTAAAGATAACGTCCCAGAGATGGCTACAGGCTGTCTCCCTCCCTCGGCCCCAGGAGTTCCTTCCAGACAGCAGCCCCAAAGAGGCGATGGCCCAGAAAAGCCATATGGCATCTGCTAGGGTTGCCCTGCAACTGAGTGCCACAGATTGGGTGATTTATACACAGAAACCCATCATCTCAGTCCTAGAGGCTGGAAGTTCAAGATCCAGGTGCCAGCAGGGTTGGTTTCTGCTGAGGTCCCTCTCCTTGGCTTGCAGATGGTGCCTTCCCCCTGTGTCCCCACGTGCTCTTCCCTGTGTGTGTACCTGTCCTGATCTCCCCTATTTATGAGGACACAGTCATATTGGACCAGAGCCCATCCTAATGACTTTGTTTTAACTCAATATCCTCTGTAAAGGCCTTATCTCCAAATGAGGTCACTGGGAGTTAGGACTCCCACATACGTTTTGGGGGAGATGGGAGTGTAAAGAACATAATTCAACCGTAACAGTTATAAATCAAGCTCACAGCTGGACAGAAATATACTTGATTTCTAGGTCCACAACCCCAGGCCTTCACCACTGCCCTCGCAAACTCCAGATTAAATAGGTTCTCAGAGAGCCAGACCAGCGAGGCCTATCCCTTCTCTCCATCTGTGCCTTGAGCACTGAGTGACTTGGAAGCTAGGTGTTATTTCCTGCAGAGAGAAAATGCTAGAGCCAGCATGCAAATGAGCTCTGGTCCCCAGCGGGACTGCATTCTTTTGGGGCGGGCAAAGCCTATAGTTATGGACTCCACAAGTCCCTGGGAGAGGCAGCAGAGTCCCTGAAACTGCATCAGGCATCGTCTCCGCATCAAGGCGCTCACTCCCGCAAAAAAGAAGGCAGGGCAAAGGTTTTTTCCCCTTTTTGAACTGGGATGAGCTAGTGCTCAGTAGGCACAGTAGGAACACTGGGCATTAAGGAGGCAGCTCTCTGTGGGCCCCGGCTCTCGGCTAGCCGTCTGTGAATGGGATATTGATGAGTCTTAGGAGGCAAGTGTTACTACACCCACTTCCTGAATGAGCAAGATCGTTCGCAGTCACACACCTGGTGACTGGGACTGCTGAAACCCCCATCTGGCTCCATCGGCATCGGAATTGGGCTGGTCCGGGAAAGGACAGGGTGGCAGCCACAACGGGAAGGCTTCCTGGCAGGACCTGTGTGACCCTTGAGCTTGACAATTGGTGAGATACACTCAGTATGCACCAGGGCGTTTGTCCACTAAGCTCATGAACGACCCAAGACACAGCCCACACTGGAGTGGATGTCATCCGCCCATTCCGTAAGAGTGGAACTGCCCCTTAGCTGGGCGTGGTGGCTCATACCTGTAATCGCAGCACTTTAGGAGGCTGAGGCAGGGGAATCACTTGAGGTCAGGAGTTTGAGACCAGCCTGGCCAACATGGTGAAACTCCATCGCTACAAAAAATACAAAAATTAGCCGGGTTTGGTGGCACTCGCCTGTAGTCCCAGCTACTTGGGAGGCTGAGGCAGGAGAATCACTTAAACCCGGGAGGTGGAGGTTGCAGTGAGCCGAGATCCAGCCTGGACAACAAAGCAACACTCCATCTCAAAAAAAAAAAAAAAAAAAAAAAGGAATGGAACAGACCCTGGCGCCTGAGGAGGCTGGGCAAGGCAGTGTGCGTGGCCTCCAGGACTGCCGCCCTTTCCACTGAGGTACCAGGGGAGAGAAAACAAGATCCTCTGAGCGCCCCCCGGGCCGGGTCTCCATCAGCTTAACCCCAAGTGAGAGGCCTAGTCTCGGCTCCCCGGAAGTGAGGCGGGAGGGATGGGAACTCAGGCTGGGCAGGCTCTGCCCGGCCCTCAGTGGCCAACTTTCCACTCAGGGCACAGGAGAGGAGGAAAGCAGGAATCCCCAGGCAGAGATCTGGCTCGGCAGGAGGGGACTTGGTAAGAAGGGATTCCAGGGAGGCCTGGAGAGGAGGAGGACCTGCCCTCAGTGTTCAAAACCAGAGTCTGGCCCAGTCTCCCTTACGCAGGACTCAAGCCCCTCTCCCACAGGGAGGGTGGGGGTGCCATTGTCATATTACCCCCAGGGAACTGAACCAGGCTTGGGGAGACAAAATCTGTGTGGCCCTCTGGAGATGGGGGCCTGCAGTTTTCCTGCACTTCCTTCTGACTTTCACCAGGCATTCTCTCCTTTGCCCTTGAAAGACTCTTTTTCTCAGCCCCTAGCGGAGGCTGAGTCACTGAGGGATTTTAATTTGGAAAACAAGATTACACAAGAAAGAAAGAAACCGCAATTCTATTAACAATTATGTGCAGAACAAGGCCAGAGCTACAACTTTCCTTTTCCTTCCCCAAATTCAGTGCTGACATTAGATAAGGCTTTTCAGAATTTTGGAGCAGGCTGTAGCCTCATGGAGCAGATAAGAGGTGACTTAGGGGTTGGGGGATGGGGTGGGAAGGATGCTTTGTGTCTAGTACTTTTATTTCTGTCACCATCAAAGCCCAAATGAAAATGTTAAGTCTGATTAAACTGTTGGGTGCAGGAGAGAGCATGAAGGGCCTTTTCAGAATGAATGAGAGTACAAGGATGATCTCTGAGAAACAGCCACAAAAAAACCTGAAAGGAAGTGTTCCCAGGTCGAAAAGAACTGAGAAGACACCTGGAAATCCTTAAGGCCCCTCCAGGTTATTTTCGATGCTGGAGGAGGGGCGAGGGACCCTCAGGGAACTGTGACCTGAAGACCATGTTGCCTTCCTGACTTCGCTGTATTTAAGAGCAGCCCCCGAGTCTGAGGGCAGCAGCCCAGCACAGTGGCCGCCACCAGCTCTGTTTTCCTGTCTTCCCTGCTCGTCCTCTGCAGAGCCAAGCTGCCTCTGTCGCTGTTGTTTAATATTTCCAAATCCGGCCTGAAGCAGATGATGGGGCCGCAGGAGGAGCGTCCTTCAGGGTGTCTTGTTTGGTTTGGAAATATTTAAATGTCTGCTGCATTTCCTCCAAGAGAGGAGAAGCCAGGGCCTGTGGGAGAGCCCAGCACCGTGGCCACAGCCCTGCGGGGTCCCCAGCTCCTCAGCGGCCACCTCCCTGGGACCGGATTCCCGGTGCCCCCCACCCACACTCCCACCGTCAGCACCATGAGAAAGTCAAGAAGAGCTCAGACATTCTCCACCACGTGTTTACAGTCAAGTGACTCAGCCCTGCCTTCCAGTTAAGCCCATGCAGCAATTGTCCGTGATTACAGAAACCTTCTTGGCTCCTGGAAAGATCGCCGGCACATTATTAACCTCAGAGGACAGACACATGTTTTCCATAGATGTATTTAAATGCTAGTGGCCACCACAGATGAACAAGGCCTTTTAGAATGAAGGGCGTGTAATTAAGACATAATCTCTTCTGTTTTGTAATATATGGAGCAGTAAATGGCTACTGAGGGTGATTAAATTCTCCATCTTCCCTTTGGCGCTTAGGAACTGCCAAAGCTGTTGGAATCCCAATCGTGGTTGTGACCACTTCACAGCACATGGCAGTGTGGACTCACAGCCAAAGGCTGTTCTTCGGGGACCTGGGCGCCTGATGGGACCTGGATGGATCTGAGATTTACAGTAACACCCACCTGGGAGCGCAGCTGCCTTGACAGGGGCGAGGGAAAGCAGGCAGGACAGTGATTCGCTGGTAGGGAGCGGGCTTTGTACAGACAAAAGATTGAGCAGGAAAGGGCGTGCAGTCAAAGGAGATGGAACTGTGTGAATGTACAGCTCCCCGTTAAAGCGTCCTGCATCGGGCTCAAGCCAGCATTGTAGGAAAAAAGCACAGCATGGTTTTTTCATGATGTCAAGCGCTTTCTGAGGCCTGCCCTTAACAGGTTAAAAACCGAAGACTTTTCACTTTGGACCGCCCCATGTAAGGGAAAATCCAACAGTGGCACATTTATCTCTGCCGAGCCGAGGTGGGCCGTGGCCGATCATCCAAGGGTGTAGATTTGCCATTTTTTGGCAAATTTGAGTTTCCATACTGAGGTTCCTGCCAGAGAATAGAACCCTGAGCTCTGCTGCCCAGATCTTATAAAAAAGCTGATTTTTAAGAAATATTATAACATCTGTGAAATAGTACTCAAAGACATGGACCATCTATTCAAAACCCTATCCTGAGCTCATGTGCTAAGGAGGGCTAAGTACACAGGGAAGAATTCTTAGCACACACAGTTGCCCCTTTGAGTCAAACCTGGGCCTGAGCCTGAGCCTATGTTGAGGGACATCACAGAGATGACTATCTGATGCTCATGGCGTATTTATTGAGGGAGGCCTAAGGTCATACTCTGCTCCATCAAGGGTACTCCTTAGGCACCAGTGGATTTCAAGTCACATAGCAGTGGTCACATTTCAGCCCGCCCCACCTCCTGTAACTACAGAGCTCTTTGGTATGCCACTGCAGGCTGGTCCTGTGGGTCTCCCTTGCCCCTGACTTCCTCTCTGCCGTTAAATATATCTCCGCAAGCTGCCTCAACCTTTCTTTCTTTTTTCCCCTCTTATCTTAGAAAGCTTCTGTGTCAGTCTTTAGTTTTTTAAAGTTGTTATTTTGTTTGCAATTTTATACTATTTTAATGAAGACCTGAATATTGTAGATATACAGTGGTTTATATGCACAAATATGGAGAGTGAAATCAAATCTCCCTTCCTCCATCACAGAGACAATCTCCGTTGTGTCTCTTGTGAGTCCTTCCAAGATATTCTACAGGTATATAAGCCTATAAATGTAAATGAATGTATTTTTAATTCTTTCCTTTCTACTCTGATGCACTTACTGATAAAGCCTTGGATGCCTTATTAAATAGAGCCATGAATTTTCCTGAATACACACAGCATAGGCAAATGGCTTCTGTAGTGTGTAGAAATGGTTAACACTCTTTCTGCTGAACTGTTACCCAAACAAGATTCCAAATCTAAAAGAAAGGAGAGGAATGTGAAACAAAGGAAGCCCCATGGCCCCTGGAGCCTCCCACAATTGCAGACAGATATCAAAAGCAATTGCCTTTCTGAAAGGTTGGTGGTTTTGCATAGGAGCAGAGGAAGTGCACGGACACTTGCAGCCTGGCGTGCTCCCTCAGGCTGCCTGCCTTTAGGCCTCAGGACCAACCAGAGCAGAGCAGAGATCCGTGCAGTCCCCGTCCACACGGTGGAAGGCGAATGCTCCATGGGAGGGAAACCTCAAGTCATGGGTTTTGGAGCTTCAAACACGATCTTGTGGCTTTGGGTTTTTTTACGAGAATCAGAAAAATAAATATACTTCATTTATGTGTACATGCAGAAACCACTGAACGGCGTTAGAAAATGGCAATCTCCGGAGGGTGCAGGAGGGTGGGCAACAGCACTGCCTCTGTGCCCAGGGTGCCAGCGGAGCCCTGAATCATCACAGTGACCATTCCAGGAGCACGGCAGCAGTCCTCACTCTGTCCTTTGAGAAAGCCAATCGGCCGAGGTTTGAGGAGAGAAGAGCTTCAAGTCTCCTTGTCTGGGTGGCCGAGTCACCCAGGTCTCAGGAATTTGACTGCCTGGAAGTGGAGATGGGACCCTGTTGTCTAACCTGGGGGGGCTTGTGCTTGACTGAAAACAGGTGGTTCCCGTGTCAGAGCTGATGGGATCGGATAGGGGTTAGGAGTGTGAAGAATCCAAGCCCTCCAACATGGCAGCCATTTGCATACATTATCTCATTGAGGCTTCCCTGACCCTCATCAGATAGGGCTTATGGTATTTACATTTTTTTTAACAAAAGGAAATGAAGCTAAGAAAGCTGAAGCAACTTGCCCAGAAGAGATAGGGCTGGTTCCCAAAGGAACAGGAGAGGGCTGCATGTTCTGTGCTTTGATTTTGAAAGTAAGCCCCCTGCCCTTCAGGGATCCAAAGAGGAAACACAGTTTTTCAGACTTCCAAGTCCGTTTTGAGATCTTTGATGAAAAATGCTGAACCGGCAAAATCAAAAGATCTCAGAAAGTCGAGAGCAGCTGTTCTCAACTGGGATGGTTTTGCCCACCAGGGGTCATTTAGCAGTGCTAAGACCGTTTTGATTGTGGCTCTGCAGGAGAGGGTTGGTGGCTACTGGCGTCTGTGGATCTAAAGGCCAGGGATTTTGCTAAACATCCCGTAGTACACAGGACAGCCAGAAAAACAATAGTTTGCTCAAAATGGCATAGAGGTTGGCAAAGGTGGAGGAGCTCTGGTCTATGGGCATTAAAAAGCCAAATCTTATAACTGTTTCAACACGTTTTAAGAAGGGTTGACCAAGCAAGGTGGCTCATACCTATAATCCCAGCACTTTGGGAGGTTGAGACAAGAGGTTTTCTTAAGCCCAGGAGTTCAAGACCAGCCTGGGCAACAGGACTATTTTGTAGAGACTCTTGTCTCTACAAAAGAAAAAATAAAAAAAATTTAGCTGGGCATGGTAGCACATGCCTGTAGCCCCAGCTACTCCAGGTAGGGGAAGCTGCTGAGGTGGGAGGATCACTAGAGCCCGGGGAGGTCAAGGCTGCAGTGAGCAGTGATCGAGCCACTGCACTCCAGCCTGAGCGACAGATTTAGACCCTGTGTTTGTTTGTCTGTTTGCTTGTTTTTTTAAAGAAGTGTTCTAGGCTGGGTGCAGTGGCTCATGCCTGTAATCCCAGCATGTTGGGAGGCAGGACGCAATAGAATTGTTTGAGGCCAGGAGTTGGAGACCAGCCTGGGCAACATGGTGAGACCCCATTTCTAAATAAGAAAATTAAAATTAGCTGGGTGTGGTGGTACACACCTGTAGTCCTAGCTACTTGTGGGAGGTGGATGGATTGCATGAGCCTGGGAGGTCAAGACTGTAGTGAGGCATGATCATGCCATTAAACTCCAGCCTGGGCAACAGAGCAAGCCCCTGTCTCAAAAAAAAAAAAAAAAAAGAAAAGAAAAAGAAAAGCATTATAAATCTTTAAGGAGAAAATGCATCCTGTGGCCACCTTGGACTCCCTAAATTAAACGTTCTGTGTCTCTTGGTGAAAGGTATGTTCTTGCCAGCTCCTGTCATTGGAGATCTTATTGCTCAAATAAGTATATTCTCAATGACATCTACCTAAAGAAAAAAAATCCTTGTTTTGCTACAAATGTGTACAGCATGCCAACAATGGAGCTCCGCATCAATATGGATGCCAGCTGGCCATGAGCGGAGCCATTCAGCAAGAGAAGCGGTGGGAGACCCACAAGACAGGGCACTGCTCGTGTGGGAAGCACGCTGGCTTTGAATCACTGAAACCTCACGTGTTAGTAATTGGGACTCGAGGAAATGATGTTTCCAGAGCTCTCTGGGTTTACTGTACATTTTAACGTCACTTCTCCATGGCAGCTAGTTTGTCGTCGTTCCACATCCATCCCAGACGCGGATGCTGCTCCAGGTGAACAAACCCACGGGGACTCTGGAGGAATCCCAGCACAGTGACGGCTCATCCTCCCCCAAATGAAAAAGGAGATGTTCGTGAGCCAGCTGCTTCCCACCTCGGCACTTTGGGGCGTTCTTACATCTGGCAACACTAGAAACCGCGAGTCAGACACAGAATAACTCAACTAACTCACAAAGAAATGACCAAGAAAGGCTCTGGCAGTGTAATCACTACCTTTTCGCTCCTCTTCCTCTCACTGTTCCATTCTAAAATTTTCACAGATTCTCAAAGTGCAATTTGACTGAGAAGAATGTACACAGACTAATTCTTAAAGCAACAACTTAAACTTCTCCAAAGCTATTTTTCTTTAATGCTATAAATTTTTTTGAAACAACATGAATTAAAATTTGGAAAAAAAAAAACAACAAAAACACAGATCACCCCTAATCCCACATTTCCGGGAATTTAAACAAGAGACGCGGAAGGAGCAAGGAGTGAGAGGTGAGCCTGCAAAGCAGAGCAGGCCCAGCTGACGCGGCTCCATCCATCCATCTCAGCCTGCTGCAGACATGCAGGGTAACTTTACCAACATTTCCCAGCCATCTAGATTCTTACGCAAAATCTCTTGCTTTTTAAATATTGGCTCACAGTTTTTAAGCACCCTGCCAGCTAAATAAAACACATCCGCAGATTGAATGCAAATGACAGGCCACCGGTTTGAAACCTTTCATATATAATTTTGCATCCACACAAGAGTGAATAGAAGAAATTGGCGTGAGTCTGTATGTTTTACACTTTTAATAATCAGAGCATATTTGAAGGAGTATTCTCAATAATCTTAATGGGTTTCGGCTTTTGAACATATTAAGAGGATACTGAAATAATAATGCAGCTAAAAGAAAGTTGTTGGTGAATCAAAACTCATTCTATATTTTTACCAGGAAAACACGTCTCGAGCCACCATAGTTGCATGCATAGAATTGTAAATTTATCTTTAACAAGAGGATCTACTAGAAATGCAAGTGTATGTTAACTGAGGATGAAATTGAGAAGATTCTCGGGCAAGCATGAAGTCCCTATAATACTACAGGGCAGGGATCCTCGTGTAAACACAACTGAAAAGAATACCTTTGAAGGATTATTAGATTATTTGGAATAACAAAAATCCCCTTTCAATGCTCAAGACACAGGAATTACAGCCCATTTCAGAAGTAAATGTAACTATCAAGTAACCATGTTGCACATTCACTTCTGCAAAGAGATTTCCTTTTCACTGTAGGGGAAAAAGCTTAGCCATTTCAGGCACACACAGCAGAGGGTATCTGCCACAGCATGGAGTTCAAAGTTTTTTTGTTCATACCTCAAGTTCACTCAGGGGCTAATGTTCACTTGTTCATTACTCTTTGAGCATCCTCAGTGTTTTAAACCCAGGGAATATGGAGATGAATACAATAGATAGGGCACGTGATCTGGTAGAGAAGTGAAATAAAGACGAGTGTGCAAATACTTATATAAGTCTGAAAATGGGGTAAGTGCAAAGAAGGCACCAAGCAGCCTATAGAAATGCCCATGGACCCATCTGCACAAGCAGCCTAAAATAAGTGGAAAAACAAACACCTAACCATGAGGGCCGGCACTGTGGCGTGCACCGCTCCACACACTCCACAGCCCGGGACTCCCTCCTGCGGCCGGTGAAGGCAGACAGCCTTGAGAATATGAAGGTGAGTGCCTCACTGTTACTTATTTACATATCGTCTTTAAAAACAATTACACCATTTGAAAGAAGCCACTCATAAACACATCGAAACAGATTCAGGATACCCTAATCGGAGGATAGCAGTGACCATCCTTCTCCATAGCAATGGCATTGAAGGTTGAGGGTGAAGGGGCAGAGTGATCATGACTCTTGCTGCTGAGCCTGTCATGCCAGAGTCATGGTATTTTAGAATAGACGGCTGGTCCTGAGGGGGCCTTGGAGGTCATCCCCCACCGCCAGACTCCAGGATGAGGCAACCTCCATCCAACCCCGACGATTGATTAAGTACCTGTTCTCCTGAGGCAGTTTCCTCTTGAGCTTATGATCTATCATCACCAGGATGATTTGTTATTGAAGACACATGGACAACTAACCCTTGAACGTAAAACAGGAGCATACCCAGATAAAGATTTATTTTTGTTTCCTGCTGTGCATGCTTTGAGCTAGGGATAGTCGATGAGGTGCTATCAAGTGTCAAGCCATAAAGCCTCCTCACGCTAACTCTGGGCATGTGAAGGACTGAAATGTGAAGCTCTTGCTGTAATTCCCCTCTGTCTTCTTCATGAATTGAGGTGAGAATTAGGCTGTGTGGTTTTCACAGCCAACACGGATCTTAAACAAGAATCTGGCTGTTTCCTCCCTGGGCTGTTTCATGGCCAATCACAATATGATCCTAGCAAGGTTGCCAGAGATCATGCAGATGACCGCTTCTCAGGGGCTCCTTCTCCACAGCACAGCTATGGAGCTACGAGAAAGCTGAGGGCACAGCAGCTGAACGTCGGCGACGTTTGAGTCCCCTCCATGAAGCCGAACAGACGTGGCATCCGCAACGGGAAATACACAGGCGCTGAAGACTGAAGACTTGACTGTCTTTATTCCTCACCATACCAGGGGACAAAATAGACCAGAGAAGATTCGAGAAGGCACTTCAGGCCAGGTGCTTCCAACCATTCCTGGCACACAGCAAATGCCCGATGCATTGAGCCACGAAGATGATTCCTACTCAGCCCTCCCTGGCTAATCACTTCACTTTTTTGAGTCTTTCTTTGTTAAAACCAAAGACATTGGGCCAGGTCATCTCTAAATGTCTTCCTGGCTCTTAAACTCTATAACTTGAGGACAAGAGCTTGCTTCAAGGGCTTTCAGAACAGAAATCTCTTTTGAAATTGCAGAGGCTCAATTCCCCAAGAGGATCTCCAGCTCCAGAATGAAATGGGGGAATGTGATTCAAACAAACTCATGTGATGCCAAGACCTAGCCCAACCCCTGACTCATTCGGGGGCATAAAGCATCTTAGCCAACACAGGTCACAGAAAGCATCTACTGCTCCTACATTCACCAGGCAAGAAAAAGGAGTAATTCATAACTTGTCACACTTATATCAATAATCATTTTTATCTTTATACTGGTTGCCATACTCTAACACATGCTACATACCACAGTGGGTGCTTTATATATGTTTTCCTTAATCCTTCCGATAATTCTGTCAAGCAGATTTTTATAGATAGGGAATCAAGGCTCAGCAAGGTAAGTGACTTGCCCGAGGACACACTGCTATTACCTTCCTGGATTTGCACCAAGTCTGCAGGCTCCAAAGCCACTCTCTTTTCACCATGTCACCTGCCTCAAAGGTTTGTTGAGTGTTTTTACAAGAGGAATTGTAATTAAGGTTCACAAAATGACAATGCATTGGCCACTTTCATCAGCCGCTTCCCAGGAGTGGATGTGGATGACGGGACCATGTGCCTGTGAGCTGCATGGCTGACCCATCACACAGAGACAGCTGTGGTCAGCAGGGACGCACAGCCCCCGGAGGGGTCATCACCGTGGAGGTGAAAAGGGAGGCTGTTGATGCTGACTGTGCAGTGAGGAAAAGCCACTCTCAAATTTCTACACCATGTAGCTTCTCATGGTTGGAAAAGCCAAGGCTGTCAGTACCATCCACCACCAAGGAGGAAAGAGCCTGAGGCCCGTGAGGCTGGGCCACCCACAAGACAGCCTAATCAGGACCAGGCTTCCCAGCACCGAGGACACAGGAGGCCTGATGAGGAAGTCACCTCTGTGAAATGCCTTCCATGCCTCCCCTTGGAGCAGGAGTCCAAGGCAAGCCCATGAACAGGGACAGAGCTGCCAGGGGATCCCACAGGGCACTGCCCCCGAGGCCTGCAAGGTAACTCCCACCCGAGATACAGAGCGTGGGATCTCAGACCTTTCAATCAGAGTCTCTCTTTCGTTCGGGTGTGGTGGCTCACACCTGTAATCCCAGCACTTTGGGAAGCCAAAGTGGGCAGATCACTTGAGGCCAGGAGTTCAAGACCAGCCTGGTCAACATGGTGAAACCCCATCTCTACCAAAAATACAAACAATAACAGAAAAAAAATCTTGCATTTCTTCCCCAGTGCCAGCCTCTGGCTCTGCACCACTGTCACTCCACTCTCCTATAAACTCTTCTATAAACTCTGAAGTGACCAAACCTTTACAGTGCACCCATGGTGTCACTGTCAGGGCTTCTGCCCCGCCCCACCCCACCCCACCCACAGGTGTCTGCTAGCTGGGTCTTTCAGGGCAAGTTACAGAGGCCCAGAGAGGGAGCGAATTTGCCCAGGACCACAAAGCGAGTGAGTGGTGGGACTGGGCGTCTAGCCCATGACTATGGGCCACATCTGGCTTCTCACTTCTAGACCAATGGAGAACAGATCTAAACACAAAAAGCTAAACAATAAAAGGGACAATTCAAAACCAAGGCTAGGCCGAGGCCTGGCTCAGTGCTCCCCAAGAGTCCCGTGAGGCTGGGCACCCAGCAGCGGATGGGCTTCAGGGGCTGGGGTGGCAGCGGGCATTAGAACTGTTTGCTTTTTAGAAAAGGAGTCTCTGTCTCGCTCTTTGGGCCCCTTGGTCTTGTGGACAAAGTCCTGTTGCTCTGCGTTGGAGAATGCACAGGTGTTCCCTCTCCTGGCCGCTTCCCGCCCACGTGCTTTCCTTCACGGACCACTCCTGGGTCTGCCTCCAGCGCCGCTGCCCCACCTGTTTCCCTTAGTGTGGCCTCTCACACCCTCAAAGGCACAAGGACCCGGCGCCTCTGCCTTCTTGGGTGTCTCCAAGATCCCACTCTGCCTTCGTGCATCCTCCTCGCCTCCCTTGCCGTCATTCGTTACCCTCGTTCACCAGCCTCCTCTCTCCTCACCCGCCTCCTCACCTCCAGACCATCACATGCGGCTCCCTTGGACACTTCCTTCACAGTCCCTAACCTCCCTGTCCCAGCTCCAGCTGCACTGCACTCGTGTTGTGCCTCACACAGGTGAGCATGGAGATGCTCCCTAACCCTCTATTCTGTGCTGATTAGGTCTCACCTAGACCGTTAGGTAATTTAATTACAGAGATTGTGTGCATGTGTGGTGTTTTGTTTTGTTTTCTCTTTTTTTGGTAGAGACAGGGGTCTCACTTTGTTGCCCAGGCTGGTCTCAAACTCCTGCCTCAAGTGATCCTCCCGCCTCTACCTCCCAAAGTACTGGGATTATAGGTGTGAGCCACCGTGCCAGGACTTATATTTTATACGTTTTAACAATTCCTCCATGGTGTTCAGTGCCTAGTAACTACAACTAACTAGTAGGCAATTATGTCAGGCTGCCCTCAGCCAATTTCAACCAAATTCTGTCCCCACATATGCACACTGATTAGCCAGTCTTCCTGAGTTTGCTGTAGATTGATGAGGTCCCTGCATTCTGCCCTTCCACACATGTGAGCTGGCACCATGAAGGGAAGGACGCTTTGAGGCCTGGCAACACATGGGTTATCTCTCCAGTGGCATCTGGAATTCTCGTGAGGCTGGAGGTCTGGGGGTGCAGGGCCAGCCAGAGACTAGGCTGAGGGTACTCTTGCCACGTGTGAGTCCCAGGCTCGCCTCGGGATCGGTCCTTTCTGGCACTCACAGGACTTTCGCAGTTAACGCATATTTTGACCACCATTCATTTGACCAGAGAAACTCATTTTTAATGTTCTTTATTGCTAAATAACAAGGTCTCAGGTGCAGATTTAGATGGTGGCGTTTGTTAGGCACCGTAGAACAGGCACGTGCAAGCTTTTTCTGTGAAGAATCAGCTAGAGAGGAGTTTAGCTTTGCAGGACATGTGGTCTCTGCCAACTCTACCACGGTGGAAGAAAAGCAGTCTTAGACAATGTATAAATACGTGGCCTGGCTGTGCTCCAATAAAATACTGTTTACAAAAGTGGGCCTGCCAGCCCTGCTCTAGAGGGTAGATTCTTGATTGAGAGCCTTCAAAAGTGAACCAGTACAAATTGCCAATTAGGGCACATCAGATGTTGACTATCAGCCCTAGAGTGTAGCTTTCAAGTATCTATACCTACATATCACAACAGAAATACTGCAGGATATTGAATAGACAACAGACAATACAATGGTGACAGAATATATTAATAGATCCACTTATTGACTATTTACTGTATGATAGCTAAAGCACTTTAGGGGTTTATCCTTTTAAACTGCTCGACAAGCTAGGCACAGTGGCTCGTGCCTGCAATCCCAGCACTTTGGAAGGGTTAGGCAGGAAGGATCCCTTGAGCCCAGGAGTTCAAGGTTGCAGTGAGCTATGATGGAACCACTGCATTTCAACCTGGCTGGCAGAGTAAGACTTTGTCTCCTAAAAATAAAAAATTTGAAACAGTAATTTAAAAATAAACTGCACAACAACCCCTTGAAATAGGTACTACTATTATTATTCCTATTTTACAGATGAGGAAACTGAGGCTTGGGAGAGAACAACTGGCTTGCCCAGCATTAAAGAGTCAGGAGGGGTTGCCTTAGACAGATGGGCTCCAAGTCCACACTCTGGTGAAAACCAGAGTCTCATCTGCCCTGCCCCACACCCGCTGTGGGACTCTGGGCCTATCACACTGAATCTCAGTCTCCTTATCCTCAAAATAGGGGTAATCATTGCTGCTTTTGGGAGCTTTTGAGCGTCCGGGCAGTTGGTGTCAACTACAAGTGAATTAAAATGCAGCACTTTACTGATGTATACGGTCACTCCTCCTTACCCATGGTTTCAGTTACCGTGGTCAGCCACAGTCAGAAAATAGGTGAGTACGGTACAATAAGCTGTTGTTGGGGGCGGTGGAGAGGCCACATTCATGTAACTTTTATTGCAATATATTGTAATAACTGTTCTATTTTATTGCGAGTTGTTGTTGTTAACCTCTTCCTATGCCTAATTTATAAATTAAACTTTATCATAGGTATGTATCACAAAAAAACATAGTATATATAGGGTCATGTACTAGCCTCAGTTTCAGGCATCCACTAGGGATTTTGGAACATGTCCCCATGGATAAGGGGGATCTACTGTAATTCACCTACCAAAGAAAGTGTCTGACTCAGTGGTCATTAGCATTTTCAGAACTGTGCAACCAGCACAATTAATTTTAGAACACCATCATCACCCCAAAAGTGTTCCCTTTAGCAGTGACTCCCCAGATCACCCCAACATCTCAACCCCAGTCCCTGGCAACACTTCTGTCCCTGTGGATTTGTCTATTCTGGACCATTCTATGTGGGATGAAATCATACAATGTGTGGGCTTTGGGGTCTGACTTAGTTCATTTAGCATAATATTTTCAAGGTTTTTTCATGTTGTAGTGGGTATCAGTACTTCACTTTTGTTTATTGCCATATAGTATTCCATTGTATGGATAGACTATATTTTATTTATCCATTCATCAGTTGTTGAACATTTGGGTTGTTTATACCTTTTGGATATTGCAAGCAATGCTGCTGTGAATGTTCACATACGAGTTTTTGTATGGACATCTAGTTTCACTGCTCTTTGGTATACGTCTAAGACTGGAATTGCTGGGTCATATGGTTACTCTATATTTAATCTTCTGAGGAACTGTCAGGTTTTCTAAAAATGGCTACACCATTTTACATTCCTATCAGCAATACATGAGAACACTGATTTCCTCACATCTTTGCCAACACTTGTTATTGTCTGTCTTTCTGCTTATAGTCACCTAGTGAGTGTAAAGCAGCATCTTATTGGGCTTTTGATTTACATTTCCGCAATGGCTAATGACATTGAGCATCTCATTGGCTATTTGTACTTCTTTGGAGAAATGTCTATTTAGATTCTTTGCCCATTTTTAATTATTTATCTTTTTATTGTTAAGTTGTTCTTTATATACTCTGGCTACAAGATTCTTTTTAGATACATAGCTTGAAAATATTTTCTCCTATTCTGTGGGTTACCTCTTTACTTTGTTGAAGGTATCATTTGTAGCACAAAAGTTTTTGATTTTGATGAAGTTCAATTAATCTATTATCTTTTCTCAATTATGCATTTGGTGTCACATCTAAGGAGGTTTTGCCTAACCTAAGATCACAAGATTTACACCTGTTTTCTTCTAAGAGTTTTATAGTTTTAGCTCTTACATTTAAGTCTTTGAGTCATTTCCTAAATATGGTG
This sequence comes from Cacajao melanocephalus, assembly GCA_963573385.1. Lineage (NCBI taxonomy): Eukaryota > Metazoa > Chordata > Mammalia > Primates > Pitheciidae > Cacajao > Cacajao melanocephalus. The sequence goes on from CAUYLG010011911.1 coordinate 202,417, forward strand.
TGAGGTAGGGGTTCAACCCTATTCTTTTGCACTGTTTGATGAAAACTCTATTTTCTAATGGCATTGGCTATAAATGTAAAAGTTGATTTCTGGACACTCAATGTAGTCTCATTAGACTACATATTTGTCCTTATGCCAGTACCACACTGCCTTGATTACTGTAACTCTGTAGTAATTTTGAAACTGGGAAGTGTGAATCCTCTAACTTTGTTCTTCTTTTTCAAGAATGTTTAGCTATCCTGAGTCAGTCCTTGCATTTCTATATACATTTTAGGATTAGCTTGTTAATTTCCATAACAAAGCCAGCTGGGATATTGATAGGGATTACATTTAATCTGTAGATCAATTTAGGGACTATTGCCATCTTAACAGTAATAAGTTTTCTGATTCATGAATATGAGATTTAGATTTAGTTCTTTCATTTTTTAACAATGTATTATAGTTTTAAGAGTAAAAAGCTTTGCACTTCTTAAATTTATTCCTAGGTATTTTATTCTTTTTGATACCCATGCACTGAAATTGTTTTATTAATCTCATTTTCAGATTATTTATTGCTATTAGAAATACAATTAATCTTTCTATATTGATCTAGTATCCTACAATGTTCCCTGAATTTCCATTTTTACCAAAAAAATGCTGAAGGGAAGTAAATTGTAATATCAGGAGGCTAAGAAATAATTTCATTTTTATAAATAAAGAAAGGAGTTCTGGTTCTCAGTGGGGATTGCTCAGCAGTACTGTTGGAGCCCTGCTGCAGTGGGAGAGATAGGAAGTTCAGTCACTTATTTGTTTAGGTACTAAACAAGTATTTATTGAGTGCCCACTAGGAGCCAGTCTGTCTCAGTTTAAATACTTGCTCTGCCACTCAGTCTCTGTGTTACCCAGGGCAGGTTACTGAACCTGCTGGTGACTCTGTTTTCTCACCTATAAAATGGAGATAATTGTATCTACCTCATAAGTTCTTGGGGAGGAGTAAATAAAGCCTTTAAGCAGTGCCCAGTTGGTGAGAAGCACTTTTTAGGTCTTAGCTATTGTTTGTATTATGGACAGGCCCTGGACACAACATGAACAAAGACCAAATCCCTGCACTCAGGAAGCTTGATTTTAACAGCAGGGCAGGGGTAATTAGGAGGGGAAACAGCCAAAGAGATAAAGCAGTAACGATGCCAAGTGCTGATAAAAAGTGGGTAAGAAAAATAAAGCAAGGGAAGGGAGGAGGGCATGCAGAGGGGGAGGGTGGGGCCAGACATTTCAGGTGGGAGCAGGTTACGCTTCTCAGGCTGGTGACATCTGGTCAGGAAGCCAGCTGGGAGCAGGACATGCCAGAGAAAGGAGCTGTCCCTGTGAGAGACTGGAGCAGGGCAAATGAGGTGCGTTCCAAGAGCCGAAGTCAATGGGGGCTGAATGAGGTCAAAGGTGAGGGCAGAGGCACAGAGGGGCTGGTGGAGCTCATGCAGGGCCTTGAGGTCAGGGAGACAACTGTTTTTTTTGAGATAGAGTCTCACTCTGTCGCCAAGGCTGGAGCACAGGGGCATAATCTCAGCTGAATGCAACCTCTGCCTCCCAGGTTCAAGTGATTCTCCTGCCTCAGCCTCCTGAGTAGCTGGGACTATAGGCACATACCATCATGCCCAGCTAATTTTTGTATTTTTGGTAGAGACAGGGTTTCACCATATCGGCCAGGCTAGTCTCAAACTCCTGACCTCGTGATCTGCCAGCCTTGGCCTCCCAAAGTGCTGGGATTACAGGAGTGAGCCACCATGCCTGGCCAACTTTTTTTTCAGATATAAGTTCACTAGCCGATTTATTCAAACTTTGGATTTGAGAGTAGGTTCAATAAAGTTTTTTTCCTCCTGTATTCAGTTGGTAATAACTGTACATATTTATGGGGTACAGTGTGATATTGTGATGCATGTTTATAATGCATAATGATCAACTCCAGGTAATCAGCAAATTCATCTCCTCCAACATGTATCATTTCTTGGTGTTCTGAACATTCAAAATCCTCACTTCTAGCTTTTTGAAAATATACAATAAATGAGTGCTGACCACCTTCACCCTACAGCCTGCCCCGCAGCAGCACTCTCTCCTCCTATTCAGCTGTAATTTGGGATCGATTAGCCAGCCTCACCCCACCCTCCCTACCTTTCCCCTTCCCAGCTCTAATACTCAGGGAAATAACTACGGTTTTTGTTTTGTTTTGAGAAGAAGTTTCGTTTCGCTCTTGTTGCCCAGGCTGGAGTGCAATGGTGTGACCTTGGCTCACTGCAACCTCCATCTCCTGGGTTCAAGTGATTCTGCCTGCCTCAGCCTCCCGAGTAGCTGGGATTACAGGCATGTACTACCACACCCAGCTAATTTTTTGTATTTTTAGTAGAGACAGGGTTTCTCCATGTTGGTCAGGGGGGTCTTGAACTCCTGACCTCAGGTGATCTGCCCCTCTCGGCCTCCCAAAGTGCTGGGATTATAGGTGTGAACCACCGCACCCAACCCATAATTACCTATTATATGCACCGGACTTTCCCAACAGGGAGGTAGGCCAGTTATCTTGCTATGTAACAAACCACACCAAAACTAGGTGGCTTACAACCAGGATGATCCATGCTGTCTCCTGGCTCTAGGGGCCGTCGGGGCTCACTTGGGAGGCTGCACCCAGCTGGCACCCGCTGGGCAGGTTTGCAGGGGCCACCTCACAGTCCTGGTGGTGCATATTGGGCCTCCTCCTTCACATGGGCAGTGATGACTCAGTTTGTCTCCGCCAGGGCTTCCTTACAGGCTGCAAGAGCATTCCTAGAGGGTCATGGTGGATGCCCAAGGTTCCTGGAGGCCCAGACTCTGACCTTGCATGCTGCTGATGCTGTAATGCATCAGTCAAAGCAAGTTCTAGGCCAGCCTGGATTCGGGAGGCAGGAGAGAAGCGGCTGCAGAACACTGCAGGCCTTTCCACCTGCTATGGGAGGCGGGATGGTACTGGCTACAAGCTGAGGGGCCACCATTCTAGAGGTCTTTAAGCACAGGCCATGGGACCTGAAGTCTAGCCATGTCTCTGTCTAGAGATTGATGATTGCCACGTGCCTTCTTATTGCAAATTTTGCCAGGACTCTTTTCTAAAGCCTTTAGCAGATCAAAGATGCATTCCTGGTTGGGGCTCCTTGAAGAACCACTGTTTCTTTAAACTCACTCTTTTCTTTTGAAGTTTTGACTTCTAGTATTTTACTATTTTCCCCTGAGCACAGTGGCCTGAGTTGAGCCTCGGAAGTGACTCTGAATGTTTAGGTTGGAAGTCTGGAGGAACCCTCACTGTGAAGGCAGACAGACATCAGGGTGGCGTGATTTCTGGAACGCCTGGACTGGAGGAGACGTTAAGGCAGGCTGCTGGGAGGAAAACCCACCTGGTGTCTCGACTGCCATCTAGTGGCGGTGCCGTTAGGTGGCAGGATTCCATTTAGCTGGGTACTGTCCAAATTAGAAGCTCATGGAAATCTGGCTAGAATTTTAACTTGGTTTTCATTTAGAGGCAATAAAGAACAGTGGTTGGGAGGGAAACAGCTCTAGAGTCTGACTGCTGGGTTTGGATCTCAGCTCTGGCACTTAGCTGTGTGGCCTTGGGTGATTATGTAGCCTCCCTGTGCCTTGGGGTCCTCATCCATGAAGTAGTTGGTCGTAGTACTGGCTTCACAGGTGGCTGTGTGGAGTAATGACTCGATACACATTAAAGCATTTAGAGACTGTGAGCACACAGTGCGGTGTGAGTGTTAGCTATTATCGGTTAGCATCCCTTATCCAAAAATCCAAAATGCTCCAGAATCTGAAATGGTTAAGCACGGACACGATGCCCCAAGTGGAAAATTCCACACCTGACCCCGCTGAAGGGTTCAAGACATAGTTTATTCAGCATCCCCAAGGGAACAAAGACCCTCCCAGCCCCCTTCAGCTGCACATATCTTCCACACACCAGATACGAATGTCATATTTTTTAGCTGTAAAGTGTGAATAAATGTAAGAAAATGATTGTGTATTGGTGTCACATAAATTCAGAGTCAGGAAGATTGGTGATGCCAAACAACCACAGGGTGTTTTCACGGGTGGCTGAGATAGGAACACCTTTGCTTGCTTGCTTGCTTTATTTTTTTCTGAGATGGAGTCTGGCACTGTTGCCGAGGCTGGAGTGCAATATCGCAATCTCAGCTCACTGCAAACTCCGCCTCCCAGGTTAAAGCGATTCTCCCGCCTCAGCCTCCTGAGTAGCTGGGATTACAGCCACACACCACCACACCTGACTAATTTTTTTTTTGTTGTTATTTTTTGTTTGTTTGTTTGTTTTAGTAGAGATGGGATTTCGCCATCTTGACCAAGCTGGTCTCAAACTCCTGGCCTCAAGTGCTCCGCCTTCCTCGGCCTCCCAAAGTGCTGGGATTATACCCTTTGCTTTCTGATGGGCCAATGTGTACCAACTTTGTTTCATGCAGAAATTTATTTAAATATTGTGTAAAATTACCTTCAGGGTATGTATATGAGATGTATATGAAACATAAATGAATTTCATGTTTAGACTTATCTCATTATGTGTATGCAAATATTCCAAAATCCAAAGTCTTAAATACTTTTGGTTCCAAGTAGAGCCCTTTGACATACACCTTGAGTAACACAGAGGAAAGAGAAAAGATGCTTTTGACTAGGGTGGACATGAGTTGACTAAAGAATGTCAGTTTCTGGGTATCTTACATTCCTAATAGGGTAGTTGGGTATAAGTTAATGCACTTGCCAATTGTAAGGAACCCACAAGTGTATGGAGTTATTAGAGAGATATCGTGGCCATAGGCACCGTGCTCCCCGGGAAGACAGATGATGAGTAATCCCCGATCCCTGAAACTAAACAGGGTTGGCGCCTGTGAGCCCATCAGATTCCCCACATCCTAGTAACCTGCTTGGATGCCTATATCTTGTAAATAATTTTTAAACCACGTAGTTTTAACTATGCATTAGCAGCAGCAGTAGTTGTTGTTTTTAAGACTACGTTTTTCTCCAAAAGGTTGTGATACAAGACCAGCTTTGCTTTTTTTGGCTGGAACACTAGTTCTACTACAGTCGAAGCAAAATAGTCTTTTATTATAGAAATAAGATCACGCCACTGTGTTTCCAGTAGCTAACTCCACTTTGTAGAGAGTATTCATCCAAAAGTCTCCATCTCTCTTTCAGTTGTTCAGTTTTTCTATGTTTTAAATGCTTACAAAATAAGTCACATTTGCCGACGGCTGCACACAACTGTTAGAGATGACGACGAAGTGGCCAGGACCCTTTCTTCCACCACTCTTGGTGTGTGAGACTGGCTGTCATTCCTCACAAGCAACCTGTCCAAAAATGGATTCAGTGCTCAAGGAACAGAAAGGGACGCACCTCAGGCCACCCAGGAGCTGAGCGTGGGCCATCCAAGAAGGGCTGTGCCCACGGCCACGGGGTAGAGGCTAGGGCTTCCCAGCCACAATTTAGAACCCAAGAGACAGCTCTTCACAACTCTGTGACCCTAGGATCCCTCCAGAAGCTGCCAAGGGGACGGAGACCCAGGAAGCCATACATGTCTCTCCCTGCTAATACGCAGCTGAAGTTAAGGAATTCATCCACGTGTTTTTAAACCCAGCTCCACCTGGTGACCGTGGACAACCATGATGACACATTTCTGGAAGCCACTCTACTTGTCATGCCCACTCTCAAGATGACAATCCTACCTGCCCTTGGGACAGAACGACAAGGACATTCTGTCACCAAACACTTCGCACACGTTATTTCATGTAATCCTCATCTCACCCCTTTTGGTTGAAAGCTCATCTCACCCCTCTTGGGTGAGTGAGAGCACTGGAATTCCAACCTCTTCAAGCATTTAGGAAAAGTCCCTGAAGATGAGCTGGGGAGAGAAGAAGCTCAGACATTCCAAGTAAGCGCGAGCCTGTCAGGTGAAATATTTATTCCCTTCTCCTTCTCCATCACTCACTGAGTGGAAGAAGTACTTATACAGAAAGTGACGACCGGGACTAATCATCCAACTCCCGGTGCTCCTGTTCACCAATGCACAGTCACACACAATTCACCAAAGCATCTTTGACATATGTTGCACAGATAACAGAAGACAGTTAAAATTACAGATTTTAAGGCTGGATGCGTTGGCATAGACCTGTAATCTTAGCACTTTGGGAGGCCAAGGTGAGAGGATTACTTGAGGCCAGGAGTTCAAGACTGGCCTGGGCAACACAGTGAGACCCCATCTCTAGTAAACATAGAAAAAATTATTTGAGTGTGGTGGTGCACACTCGTAGTCCCAGCTACTCTGGAGGCTGAGGCAGGAGGATCGCTTGAGCCCAGAAAGTCGAGGCTGCAAGGAGCCATGATGGCACCACTGCACTCCAGTCTGGGTGACAGAGCAAGACTCTGTCTCAAAAGCTAAAAAAGTAAGAATAATAAAATGAAATGACAGATTTTAACATAGGACTTTTAAAATCCAGGACATATCCCTCGATTCTGCACAAAATCAGCAGAGTTTATGTCAACATGTGTCTTATTTTAAATAATGCGTCACTCCTCTGCTCCATGCTCCCTGGGTGCTTGTATATGAAGACCCTGATGCCAACAGATGGAGTCTCGGAGGGAGTGGCTGTGCCTCAGGCCAGTGCATAGGGAGGCAAGCCACGCCACACACCACAGGGACCACGAGCATTCCAGCCCAGGTGAGGCGATGGGCCCCAGCCACCCAGGAGAGGGGGTGAGTTTAACTCGAGCTGCTGGCTGACTCTGCAGTTCATCACAGAATGAATAATTATTTCAATGAGAAATGCTTATCCCGCCGTAGAATTCTTTTCTTTTTAGAGACTGGGTCTCACTCCATCCCCTAGGCTCGAGTGCAGTGGTGCAATCAGGGCTCACTGCAGCCTCGACCTCCTGGCCTCAAGCAATCCTCCTGCTCAGCCTCTGGAGCAGCTGGGGCTACAGGTGAATGCCACCATGCCTGGCTATTTTTTTTTTAATAGAAATCAGGGGTCTCAATATCTTGCCTCCGTTGGTCTCAAACTCCTGTCCTGAAGTGACTCTCCCACCTCAGCCTCCCAAAGCACTCTGATTACAGGTGTGAGCAACCACACCCAGCCCCTGTAGAATTCTTATAATGAAGGGGGAAAAAACACAAAACTTAAAATTCAGAGCATGGCTTTTTTGATAATATAGATGAACCATTGTCTATGTGAATCCTGTGATTTGTAGTTAGCACTCGCTAAAATGTAAGAAATGAAAGTTTGGGATCAATGTCTGCATCTTATCAATCTACAAACACTGGGTAGGGCCTTGGCATAGACAGGCCATGAGCTCACACCCCTGCTCCTGCCTGCATGGGCGCTAACCTCTCAACTTCCTTCTCCTCATCTGAAAACCTGGAGCTATGAAACTCAGCTCACTATTTATTTTGCTTACAATGCAACAACATTTGAAAACTATTCCTTTCCAATGCTTCATCTGCTTTCACAGATGAAACTAAATAACTCTATAATGCTTCCCTGACAAGGAAAAGGTTAGTGTAGTTTTCTTTAAAATGACCATGTTGTAAGGAGGGAAGTGGAAGGAGAGTGGATTAATAGGGAAAATGTTTCAAATATCTGGGAAATAATAAGGCAGGCATCCTATTAATGCACATCAATAGGAACTGTAAGAAACTGCTAGGAAGTTCTTCCTCCATGTTAGCCTGGGTGTATGTACCTAGCATCACTGAACAGTGATGGCAAGGATGTGGAGAACTGGAACCCCTGTGCAGCTGCTGTGGAAAACTATACAGTGATTACTCAAAAAAATGTAACCTAGAGGCTGGGCGCGGTGGCTCACGCCTGTAATCCCAGCACTTTGGGTGGCCAACGTGGGCAGATCAACTGAGGTCAGGAGTTCAAGACCAGCTTGTCCTCCAGCATGGCAAAACCCCATCTCTACTAAAAATACAAAAATTAGCTGGGCGTGGTGGCATGCATCTGTAATCCCATCTACTGGTGAGGCTGAGGCAGAAGAATCGCTTGAGCCCAGGACATGGAGGTTGCGTGAGCCCCGAAATCGTACCACTGCACTCCATCCTGGGCAACAGGGCAAGACCAAAAAAAAAAAAATGTAGCCTAGAATTATCATCTGAGCCAGCAATTCCATCTGGGGACATCCACAAAAGAACTGACAGCAGGGTCTGGGATAGGTATTTGCCTCCCATGTTCATAACAGCATGCAGCCCCGTGTTCATCAGCAGATGACGGGACAAACAAGATGCTGTCCCATACAATGGAGTATGAGAGTGTGAGGTAGCCTGAGAAAAGAAGGAAATCCTACACGGGCTGCAGCTTGGATGACCCTTGAGGATGTCATGCTCGGTAAATCAAGTCACTCCCAGAATGGGTAAATACCATGTGGTTCCACTCATGCTGGGTATCCAGAGGAGTTCGGTTCATAGAGACGGAGAGTAAAATGAGGATTGCCAGGCACTGGGGAGAGGGGGAATGGGAGCTAGTCTTTCATGAAGGCAGAGATGAAAAGAGTTCTGGAGGTGAGTGGTGGCGACAGTGGCACAACAGTGTGAATGTTCTTAATGCCACTAAACTGCACTTAAAAATGGTTAAAATGCCAAATTTTATGTTATGTGGCCACAATAAAAATGAAAAGAAAAAAAGTAATCTGTGGTTGCAGGGTGAACCTGCTCCTGAGAGGAGTGGGAGAGGGACCCTCAGCTCCTGCAGGCGTCCTGGGACTAGGAGACTCACTCTGTTGGTGGCTGGGCACCTCTGCCAGTGGGCCCGGGGGTGCAGAAACATCTGCAGCTCTAGACGCCACAGCAGAGCCTCTGCCTGCCCCCAGCACTCCAGAATTATGTTCATGAGAGCAGATAGACAAGATTAGCCTCAAACACAAAACAGCAGCAGAGAAGACATTGCACTAATGGTAGGGAACACATACTTTGCAAACACCTAGATTCAAGAGAACGTGTGTAATGTAAACACTGGAAGAAAGACAGGAGCCTGCTCAAAACTCCAGGTTAAAAGACAAGGGAGGCAGGATATGGGGGAGCAAGATCCCTTTTTTAAAAAACGTTGTTATTGGGTTTTTCAGAGCAAGAGTTAAAAGGGAAGGTTTCTTTTGTGACACAACAGCGCCATCTGATGGACAGAGCTCATATGACGCAAAGTTTCGCTAAAGCCAGCCTGTCCTCTACTGGGAGCTCTTAGCGTCGGCCCTCACAGCTCTACCTCTACGTTAATCCAGCACTCTGAGTCCACAGAAGAACATTGTATCTTTGCAAGCCAAATACTGGGGCAAACGTCAGGTTCTCCTCTTGTCTCCACTCCCCTCTGAGGCTTAGAAAGTCCTTTCAGCACTTGAATGTCAGTGAAGAGGCTGGACGCTGTCTCACACCAAAAACTCCCACTGATGTCCTGGTGATCAGAAAAAGCAAGTGTTGCTTTATCATACCCAGAAAATGAACCCGTCTGCAGGGAAAAGTGCCCCTCCATCTTCCTCTCCATTAAATGGCAAGTTCGACTTCTCTTATTTCCTAATTTAAAACTTTTTTAAGAGATGGGTGTGGGGGGGTGTCTCACCATGTTGACCAGGCTGGAACTGGTGGCCTCAAGAGAGCCTCCCATCTCAGCCTCCCAGGATGCTAGAATTACAGGCATGAGCCACCGCACCCAGCCTCCCAATCAAATTGTATGAAGATGTTTCTAGGAGTCTCTGCTTTGGCCTCAGGCTGTTGTTGTTTTTCTATGCTGTGTTTTTAAGTGGCTGTGTGGAAATTTATTGTGGAAGTGTGGGATTTCTTGTATGTGTTTGTCCAAATCAAGGCTTAAATGAGGAAAGTATATTTTTAAAGTGAGTCGTGGATTCACTCAGCAAAGGCTGTGGAGCGTCCACTCCAGCCTAGCCTCACGGCAAGCTGAGGGGAAGGAGGTGGAGATGCAGCCACAATCTGCACCGCCCCAGAATCATCTTCCCCTTAAATTGTACGAACTACCCCAGGGAAAAGGTGAGGCCATCAGACGCAGTGCGGGCCTGGCCTTGGGGACCCCGGATGTAGGGGCTGCAGGTGGAGAGAAGCAAAGTGATCTCAGCTGGGCCGGGAGTTTGTGCCTCTGAAGGGCTCCAGTGTTTCTCGTGCTGTCTCTGGCACGGTCTCTTGGGCCTGGGGAGATGAGCGCGTGTTGGAAAGAATCTCAGAACCCAGGGGCTGCCAGGGTTGGAGCTCAGGCCATGCTGGGTACTTCACACCGGGGCTGCCCTTTGGGTCTCCATTCCCATCAGCACACACACATTCTGGCCCTTCTCCCACCCATCTAAATCAGAAGGTAGTCCCCCCACGCCCCACCCCACCCCCACCCCAGGCCTACCCTTGGCCATTCTGACTTCTCAGCTCCTTTGACTTCTCAGAGCACCCGATGGATGCACGTTCTCGGCAACTGCCTCCCAGAGATTCCACCTTTCTGGCCTCCAGGACTCACCTCTCCTCACCTGCCCCTCGTTCATCCAGGTCTCCCCTACTGTTTCCTCTCCTTAATCAATAAGCTCTGGAGTGAACCAAGCCTCCTCCTCCCATCCCATCCAGCTCCTGCCTTTCAAAACAGTCGCTGTGCTAATCACTCCCAAACATGCTGCTCTCCCCCCATGTCTGATTCACCTGGCTACCTGGCACCTCATAGATGACCCTAGATGAAGCATGTCCAGAACTAAACTCCTGATCTTCCACACAGTCTGATCCTCCCACACCCCTGCAGAGCACAGCAACCCAGAGCTCTCACTGGCCCTGTCTCAAAGCCCTGGGCTCCACTGTGACCTCTTTCTATCACACAACACATCTGACCCATCAGAACAGACCCTGTCCAACCTGCCATATCCCCTCTCGTCTGGGCTCTGAACCCCCTCCCCCGCAGTGGCCTCCCATCTCACCCAGGGGAAACCCAGGGGCCTAGATTTACCTACGTGGACTAGCCTGAGCTGCCCCAGAGCACCTGGCCGCAGCCCTCTGGCGTCACCTCTCTGCCCTCTTCCCTCCTTTCTCCAGCTCCTTCGGGCCCCTTATCCCCGCGTGCCCGGCTCCCTCCCTCCCACCTGCAAGCCTCAGAGCAGCCCTCCCTTACTGCCTGCTCCCCCCACACCTCTGCCTTTGCCTTTCCCACTGCCTGGACCCCAGCCCCTGGCGTGCAGTGTTTTACTCCAGTAAGTTCCCTCAAGGCAGAAACTTTTTGCTGTTTTTCTTCACTGCTGCATCCCCCTCGCCTGGTCTGTGATGGAGACTCCATCCACAGACAGTTGCGTATCTGATAAAGGACTTGCTGGCAGTATATATAAAGTGTTCTCCGAACTCATTCGTCTTTTTTTTTAAATCCAATTTTTAAAAATGGGCCGAAGATATAAACAGACATTTCACCAAAGATCACATAGGGATGGTAAGAAGGAATACGACAGCTTTAGTCACTAGAGAAATACAGATTAAAATGTGATTATTACCACTGAGCTGTACAATTAAAAATGGTAAAGATAAATTTTATACGTATATTTTCTCTCAATAAAAAATAAAATTAAAAAGAGAAAGAAATACAAACTCAAGCCACAGTAAGTGACCACCACACACCTATTAGAATGGCTAACTAAATAGGCCAGCCACAAGCAGTGTTGATGAGGAGGTGGAGAAACCGGACTTTCAGATACTGGAATGGAAATGAAAAATGCTGCCGTCACTCAAGAAAAGAGTTGGCAGTTTCTTTAACATTCAAACATATGCCCATCCTACCACCCAGATAGTCAATTCTTAGCTTTTTACTCTCTAAAACTGAACACATATGATCATACAAAGACTTATCCAGGAAGGCTCATAGCAGCTTTATTTGTAAGAGCTCGATACCGGAGACAACTTAAATGTTCATCACTGGGTAGATGGGAAAACAAAATCTCCTGGATAAATGCACTGAGCAGCATCCAGCCAATGGGACACCACTCAGCAATTAAAAGCAATGAACTGGGCCGGGCGCCGTGGCTCACACCTGTAATCCCAGCACTTTGAGAGGCGGAGGTGGGTGGATCACCTGAGCTCAGGAGTTCAAGACCAGCCTGGCCAACGTGGTGAAACTCCGTCTCTACAAAAATTAGCCGGGAATGATGGCGGATGCCTGTAATCCCAGCTACTTGGGAAGGTGAAGGTGGAGAATCACTTGAACACAGGAGGTGGGGATTACAGTGAGCTGAGATCACGCCATTGCACTTCAGCCTGGGCAACAGAGCAAGATTCTGTCTCAAAAAAAAAAAAACAAAACTATTTTTTTTGAACTGTCAAATACATGCCACAACAGAGCCACATCTTCAAATAATACATTGGGCAAAAGAAGCCAGACCCAAAAGAGTCATACTGCCTTGTTCTACTTTTATGAAATTTTACAAAATGAGAACCAATCTTCAGAGAGAGAAAGTTTGGAGGAGGGGACCGGAGCAGGGAGGGGTGAGAGGGAAGAACTGCAAAAGGGCCCAAGGGGACCCTGGCAGATGACAGACATATTCATCCTCTGGACTATGAGTTCCAGGCTCTAACCTCTGACAAGGATTTGAAGTTATCCAAAATGCAGCATGGCTTTGGCAGTGACCAATCTGGCTCTATTCCACAGTTCTGCTGGTTTGGATTTCCCACAGTCATCATTCTTTATAATCGCTAACATTCCCCAGTGCAGGGCTAGCTTCAGGGAGGCAACACCCATTTGGTCACATAGGGCTCCAAATTTATAAAGGCCCCCCGAATTCCATTTAATGCTCTCCTGTTACTGTCTCAAAATGCTTAATAATTATTTTATTTTGTTTTATTTTATTTTATTTTATTTTTATTACATTTTTGAGACAGAGTCTCACTCTGTCGCCCAGGCTGGAGTGCAATGGTGTGATCTCTGCTCACTACAACCTCTGTCTCCCGGGCTCAAGCAATTCTCCTGCCACAGCCTCCCGAGTAGCTGGGATTACAGGCACCCACCACCACACCCAGCTAATTTTTGTATTTTTCATAGAGATGGGGTTTTACCATGTTGGCCAGGCTGGTTTCAAACTCCTGACCTTGTGATCCACCCGCCTCAGCCTCCCAAAGTGTTGGGATTACAGGTGTGAGCCACTGCACCTGGCCAATAATTTTTGAACAAAGGTTCTCACGTTTGTATTTGACACACTGAGCCGCACATGTTACATAGATGGATCTTCCTCAAAGTGTGATACACAGAATTAATTCTTTACTTCAGTTAATTTATGTTCATTGCTATTGTGGGAAAGGAGCATTTGGGAAATGCTGAGTTAAATAACTTCATTTTCCCCAGGACAGTTTGTAGCAACAGTTCAGGTTAGAAACTAACGTTTAGTCATCTTGCCAATGATAGAAAAGTCATATTCATTATGACAGAGATTTTTATATATAGTCGTCCCTTGGTATCTATAGGGAAGTTGGTTTCAGGACCCTGGCAGATGCCAAAACCTGTGAATCCTCCACTTGCTGATGGAAAATGGCATAGCATTTGCATAGAACCTAATGTACCTCCTTCCGTGGACTTTAAATCCTCTCTGATTGCTAACAATACCTAATCCAGTGCCTACACATCACTTCATTCACGTGGGTTCAATGTAGTACTCAATGTGCAGCAAACTCAAGCTTAGGTTTTTGGAATTTTGCAGGATTTATTTTCTGAATATTTTCAATCTGCAGTTGGTTGAATCCACAGATGCGGAACCCACAGATACAGAGGGCTGACTGTACTGGAGATTAGACCATGTCCCATAAAACCATGCGTCTCACACTTGGATGTGCACATGAATTAAAACTGGCCCAATTATCCCATGGAACTGGGACAATTTTTTGAATAAACTTAGAAATTGACACTTCTGATCTTAAAACTTGGAACTTGTATCTGTCTCATCTGAGTTGCTTCCTTGAATAAGGAACTGAAACTCATCACATCACCATATCCCAACAAGTTGCCAGTCCACTCATTCCTGATTGCTTCCTGTATTAATCCATTGTATTAATCCATTATCACACTGCTATAAGGACGTACCCAACACTAGGTAGTTTATAAAGAAAGAGGTTTGACTGGTTCACAGTTCAGCATGGCTAGGGAGGCCTCAGGCGGAAGGGGAAGCAAACAAGTCCTTCTTCACATGGCGGGAGGAAGGAGAAGAACGAGCAAAGAGGGAAAAGCCCCTCATAAAACCATCAGAACTTGTGAGGACTCACTTGCTATCATGAGAACAGCAGCATGGAGGTAACTGCCCCCATGACTCAATTACCTCCTACCAGGTCCCTCCAACAACACATAGGGATTGTGGGAACTACAATTCAAGATGAGATTTGGGTGGGGACACAGCAAACCATATCATTTCCTTACCCCTCCCTAATTCCGTTTTACACTCCTCCCTCACCATATAAACTCCCAGAATTTAGTCAGATTTCCCATGTCCTCAGCTGCAGCACCCAATTAAAGCCTTCTTCCCTGGCAAAACTCGTCTCAGTGATCGGCTTTCTGAGGAACAAGCAATAAGACCTAGACCAAACCTCTGGTGTTTCGGTAACAGAATCACTTGGGGATCTTCTCAACGTACAAAATCGGTTTCATTAGATCAGGCCCTAGGCACTGTGTTTCTCAAGTGGTTCTGATTCCACTGATCAGCAGACCACTCTTTGAGTAGCAAAGCTCTAAAATAGATCTAGGCATAGGTGGATGTAACCCTTGGAGGAGGCTTAGTTCTGTCTGTTCAATTTATATGTCGGTTTCATTACTTAGTGTCCATGTGACTGAGGAATGTTATTCTCTCTGAGCCTCAGATTCTTCAAGGTGCCCAAGGTAACAATTCCCAGAATTATTTCAAGGATTTAAGCAAAGTAATTTTACACTGAAACTCATTTTAACAGCCACTTATGGTGAGTGAAGCAAGATAGATACCGTTATCTCCATTTTACAGACAAGAAAACCAAAGCTTAGGGAGGTTAAATAATGTGTCCAGTGCCAAAGAATATAAGCCACAGTGAGGGCTCAAAACTTCGTCTTGATTGACTTATTTATTTTTGAGACAAGGTCTTGCTCTGTTGCTCAGGCTGGAGTGCAGTGGCTACAGGCGTGCGCCGCCATGCCCAGCGAATTGTTGTATGTTTTTATAAGACAGGCTCTTGGCTCTTGCTTTGCTCCCCAGGTTGGTCTCAAACTTTTGGGATCAAGTGATCCTCTCACTTTGGCTTCCCAAAGTGCTGGAGCCACTGTCCCAAGTCAAAAGTTTATCTTTCAACTCTAAACCTCTTGGTCTCTGTTTCATTTGAAGATTTTTGAGTGCCTACTACATACCAGGCTCTTGTCTGTATGTCATTCTGACTTATTGAAGGATTTGCTTTGCAGTGAAGTTTCACGTTACTCTTCTTGTATAGATGGGATCTTTTTTCCTCCTCTTGAAAATGAATTTATTATTCTTTATCAAAATGATAAATATTCATTGTTTAAAGAATTCAAACGGTACAGAAGAGAACAAACAAGTAAGTAAAAATCTCACCATCTCAGATGTGGCCTTCGTGAACATTTTAGTGACTATCTTTCCAGTCCCCTCTTTATGGCCTATGGGTTACCCATTTAAGTAAAGAAAAGGGCAGCAGGGGAGAGGTTCCTCTGGTCAAATAATTTTGTGTGAAGCTTCTGTCCCCACCTGGAGGTCACTGAGAGCATTAGTGTTTTTAGGGCTCACAAAACTTACAGCAAAAACTTTTGCCATTACAAACAATGCTGAAACAGGTATCCTTAAGTGTATTTTTTATTGTGTTATTATTTTCTTTGGGGAAACAAAGCATGCATAGTGCCCTCCCCAAAGGCTGCACAACTCTACCCTCCCACTAATTGCTCACAAGAGTTCCCATTTCCTAAACCCTACTGCTAGGAGATTTTACCAATTTCTTTGCTCTTGATCAATCTGATAACACAAACAAAGCTAACTGCTGTTTCTATTGTTCCTTCGATCATTCATGAGGTATTTATTAATTAGTTTATAAATTGTCAATTTATGCTCTTTCCAAATTTTTGTTTATTAATTTTTGTTTACTTTTTCATTTTTTTTAGTTCTTTAATAAGGAAATTTATCTTTTAGTATGTGGGTTGCAAATATTTTTACCAATTTAGTTTTCAACCTGCTTATTTAATTTTGTTATAAAGTAGTTTACCTCAGCACTTTGGGAGGCTGAGGCAGGCGGATCACTTGAGATCTACAGTTTGAGACCAGCCTGGCCAACATGGTGAAGCCCTGTCTCTAACAAAAATACAAAAATTAGCTGGGTGCATGCCTGTAATCCCAGCTACCCAGGAGGCTGAGGCAGGAGAATCACTTGAACCCGGGAGGCAAAGGTTGCAGTGAGCCTAGATCATGCCACTGCACTCCAGCCTGGGTGACAGAGCAAGACTCCACCTTAAAAAAAAAGTAGTTTTCAATTTGTATATCATCATATACATGGATTTGGGAATTTCTGACCTGTTCATTTAAAGGACCTCCTGCAACCAAGATTATAAAAATATTCACCCATATTTTCTTATGACATTTTATAATTCCTGTATTTACAATTAAATCCTCAACCCACCTAGACGTTATTTTCATGTAATGTCTGAAGTAAAGACCTCTCTTTTTTTGTCTGTCAGTAGCTTGCTATCATAACTAATATATTAGATAATTTATTTTTTAACTCAAAGATGACATGATGTCTTTTTAAGTTTGTACATTTTCCATTGCATACAATTCATTTATGGTGTATAGTTGCATGATTTGGGCAAATGTGTAGAGTTGTGTAATTACCATCACAAGGCACAGAACAGTTTCATCACCCCCCAGACTTCCCTCTCACTGGCCCTCTGTAGTCGGTCTGCACCCCCAGCCCACGGCAGCCCACTGCTGTCTTCTCCATCCCAGTGCTTTGTGCCTTCCAGAACATCTAAGGATGGAATGGCGTGGTGTGCACCTGTGAGCACTACCTCTTTCACTTTGAGCAGCCCATGAGGTCTCTCGTGTTGCTGTGTGTGTCTGTGGACAGCTCATTGCTCTTCACTGCTGAGTAGTACTCTGCTGTTATGCCATAGTTTTTATCCATTTGCTAGAGTAGGCAGATAGCCGTGAACAGGATGGGGAACCCCTGAAAAAGGAAGCTCTGGAAAATCTCACATCGTCCCCCGGGACCACCTGAAATATGCATGGTAGACATGAGCAGAGAGGAGGGAAGATTCCTATGCAGACGGCGACACCCCAAAACGCTCCTGAGGATACCCAGTCATTGCTCACTCTGCAGTTAACCGGTCAGAAGGTCGATAGCTGTGTGCTAATAGGAATAGAAGAAGGGCAAAAGGGAAATTCCTAAGAGATATGCAGCCACAATAGGCACACATGTAACCGCTATGGGACCTTCCTGCGGTGGTGGGCAAGAGCAACGCTGCCGTCAGGCAGGACTCGTATTGATCACCAACACATGTACATTAACCAACGGTAAGGGCAAACCCACAAACTTGGGGTGGGAACTAGGCAGGAACAAGACTGAGACTCAAGACAGAGGCAGGAACAGTCTGATGTAATCAACAGCCCAATGCAGAGCCCTTAGAGCTGCTCCCAGCTGGGCCAGCCCGCTTCTATCTTGGGGTGTACTCTTACTTCCTTAATAACCCACACTTCCCAGTAACACATTCACCAGTTAAAGGACAATGGAGGTTTTCTGCTCTTTGTGATTATGAATGAGTTTGCTATTCACACTTCTCTATAAGTTTTCCAGAGAGAATACATTTTCATTTGTCTTGGGCAAAAGGCTAGGAGTAGCGTTACTGGGCCATAGTATCTGGGAAGTGTTTCTTACCTTTGAGAGACCTCTGGCTGTTTTCCAAAGCAGTGGCCCACTTTGCCTTCCCACGGGGAGCACCTGGGAGATGCCGTTGCCCAGCGTTTCTATCAGCACTTGGGCTTTTCCATTGCTGTGTTATTCTGTTTCCTTCATCCACCCTAACGGGCTTGTAGTGGCGACTCATTTCCCTAATGGGTAATGGCATGGAGCATCTTTTCATGAGTTGATTTGCCATTTATAGATCTTCTTTGTTGAAGTGTCTTTTCTAATCTTGTGCCAAATTTTTTATTAGTTTTTTTCTGATTTCTGAGTTGACACAGTGTCTTTCTTTGCATGGCATTTCCAGGTCTGTGGAAGTCTATTTTGAAACTTCTATTCTAGTCCATTAATCTACCTATCTATTCCTGGGCCAGGAACACACTGTTTTTATTACTGTACCTGTTTTATTACCATAAAAATGTATTTCATTTGTAGAAGACAATTCTTCCCTTATTATTCTTTTCCAAAATATTCTCAGTTATTTTCAAATATTTATTTTCCAGCTCAACTTCAGAATAATTTGGTCAAGTTCTCCCCAGATTCTTTTGAGATGTTTACCTTTAAAGATACTGAATTAAATAGAAAAATTTAGGGGAGATTATCCTTTATAATACTGTCTTCCAGTCCAAGAAAAGACAGATGATTTTCTTCATTAAAGTCTTTATTTGTGTCTGATAGGTTGATTGCTTTTCAGGTATTTGTATTTGGTCTGTTTTCATAGTTGGTGTGCACAGGATCCGGGGTAAAATCAGGAATGAAAGTAAGACATGCTGGCAGTTTGCTCCGATTCACTCACAAACTGGATGGGCTTGAGATCAGATGATGCCAGTGATATATTTTACCTCTGTCCTAATTTAAACCATTTGTAACACTTACAACATTAAATTTGAGGATTAGAAAAACAGATTGCTCCCATGATAGTGATGGCTCCATCTCTATGCCGCCTATAACTCTTTGCAGTGGATGAAACTCCTTCCGTTTATTTTTCACAAACAGAGAGAGCTGACCTCCTTTAAAAAAATCAGTAGCTTTTGGGGTACAAGTGGTTTTGGGCTATATGGATGAATTGTATAATGAAGTCTGAGATTTTAGTGCACTCATCACCTGAATAGTGTACAATTATCCAATATGTAGTTTTCTGTTTTGTTTTTTTGAGACAGGGTCTTGCTCTGTCACCCAAGTTAGAGTGCAGTGGCACAATCACAACTCGCTGCAGCCTCAACCTCCTGGGCTCAAGCAATCCTCCTGCCTCGGCCTCCCAAGAAGTTAGAACTACAGGTGCAGGTCACCACACCCAGATAATGTTTGTATTGTTTTGTAGAGATGGGATTTCACCATGTTGCACAGGCTGGTCTCAAACTTCTGAGCTTGAGTGATCCACCCACCTCGCCCTCCCAAGGTACTGGAATTACAGGTGTAATGCAATATATGCAGTTCATTATTCCTCATTCCCCTCCCACCCTCCCCCATTTTGAGTCCTCAGTCTCCATTATACCACTTAGTATGCCTTTGCATAGCCATAGTTTAGCTCCCACTCATAAGTGAGACTATACAGTATTGGGGTTTCTATTCCTGAGTTACATCATTTAGAATAATGGCCTCCAGTTCTACCCAAGTTGCTGTAAAAAATGTCATTTCATTCTGTTTTGTGGCTGAATACTACTCCATGGTGCATACGTGTCACGTTTTCTTTATCCATTCATTGGTTGATGGGCATTTAAGTTGGTTCCATATCTTTGTAATTGTGAATTGTTCTGTAATAAACACACATGTGCAGATGTCATTTTGATATAGTGACTTTTCCTTTGTGTACATACCCAGTAGTGGGATTGGTGGATTGAATGTTAGATCAACTTTTTAGTTCTTTGGGAAATCTCCACGCTGTTTTCCATAAGGTTGTACTTATTTACATTCCTACCAGCAGTGTGTGAGCGTTTCCTCTTTTCCACATCTTTCTGAGTCATTTCAGAAGGAATTTACGTTTCTACTGTGGGTTGCAGCCATGCATATATAGCCACACATTGATGGCACATTCAAAATGCTGCTTTTATTAGCTTTTAATATAAACATGATCCCATGTAGATACTTTTTTTCTTTTGAAAAGAGCTATTTAGCCTGATCTACAAAAGGATTCTTGTGACTAAGAATGAGAATCATCAGTCTGCCTGCTGAGCTGCCCAAACTCCTTCTTAGCTGCTAAGCGATCCATTCCATCCCAAGTTTTCTCCTCCCGACTTTCCCAAGTCTTGCCTTTGCTTCATTTTGAAGAGACTAGTTTCCGTAATTCACAGTTTAGGAAGAAGAAAGTGACTCTTACATATCTGACTTCAAGTCTCTTGATAAACTTTCAGTAACATGAGTGTTCTCAGCTTCTTTGAAAAATCTTGGTTTCAGGATATTTTGCTTCCTGGAGCCTTTGCATTCAACAGAATTCAAGTAAATGTTTTGGTCATGATGTAGGTTCAGCTTCCTTACAAGAGCCCCAAAATCATAGTGGCTTAAATGAGAGAGAAACATTTTTCTCTTACATAAAAGTCCAAGCAAGTGCAGCAGTTGAGCTCTATGAAATTGTCAGGGGCCCAAACTCCTTCTGCCTTACAGCCCTGCCATCCTTCTGCTGTCTCCTTTGTGGACATGGACTGGTGGCATCTCAAAGAGACACTCCAGCACAGACACGGCGGGCCACCACAGCTAGGACTCAGCTACACAGCCATGTCCTAGCTACAGGGTGTAAGGTCTGACTGCGTGCCATGAATGCCGTGATAATCTCTGTGACCTGCATGGTCACAGAGAATGTGACTCATTCTACCAGATGAGTTCCTGGAAGAAATGATCAGCCCCTGCAGCACCTAACTAACCTGAGACATTCTTCTATTGTTTCTTATTCCGGCCTCAATTGACAAGGCCATTGAACTTTGTAACTGACC
Organism: Cacajao melanocephalus; assembly: GCA_963573385.1. Classification (NCBI taxonomy): domain Eukaryota; kingdom Metazoa; phylum Chordata; class Mammalia; order Primates; family Pitheciidae; genus Cacajao; species Cacajao melanocephalus. Next base: position 223,252 of record CAUYLG010011911.1, read on the forward strand.
TTGGCCAACTTCATAAGTGCACACTCTATGACCCCCTCCCAGTTTGGCCAACCTCGTGAGTCCATACCCCACGACCCCCTCCCAGCTTGCAAAAAACAGGCAACTGTAACTTCTGTAACTTTCCACTGCCCACCCTAAACCTATAAAACCAACTCCTATCCCTCTGCCCTCCACTGTTGCCCTTTTTGGCCTCAGTCTGCCTGCACCCAGGTAAATAAACAGTCATGTTGCTCACACAAAGCCTGTTGGGGAGGTCTCTTCATTCAGAGTGTGTGTTTTAACACAGGGGAGGCAAAGCAACATCACCTTTGTCGTATGCACCTCTGTGCCCAGCTAAAAAGTCTCTGTTAATCTGAGAAAGAAGAGGAGAACAGATATTGAGACACAAGGGGCAGCCTTGGTGCCCCCGTGGGCATTAAGAGATGTTCCTAAGGCTAGGTTGGGCTTTAGTCAGGATGGGCAAGATTGGGCAGGAACAAAGGAACCCTAAGATTTCATTAGCTAACTGCACAAAAGGTGAGCTCTTGCTCAGTCCATTGACAGTCTAAGACACCTTCTGAGACAACTGTCTCACTGGGGAGTTCAGTACTCCAGGTTGCTTCACACGTGCCACCCTGGGCTCTGTCATCACACTGGCTGGGAGGATATGGCATGGTAAACCTGGTGCTACCTCCCAAATGCTTCCACCTGGAAGTGGCATCTGATGTGTCTGCTCAGATTTCACTGACTGAAGCGAGTCATATGGTCACTCCTAACTTCAACGGGACAGGGCACAGCCCCTCCATGAACTTGGAGGAAGAAGAGGCCAAAGGAATGAGCAGGCACACTGTCTATGGCATCTTGAAGAGCTGCAAGTCAGCCCCGCCACAGCAGGACAGTCCTGGAGAGGCAGCAGGCAGCCTGGCACCTGTGCATGGCTCCAGACCTGCAATCCCCTCACAGCCCACCACACCAGGTAGGTGCTAGTGGGTCCCTGGGTTTGGATGACAGATCATTCACTCACTTAAAACCAAGTACAGGTTTGGATTTTAGCTCTGACTGAGCTTTGTGAAGGTGGAACTCATTCCAACAGCAGGAACTGAAAGGACCACAGATGAATTATATTGTTTACCCTTCAACATAGACCACCCACCTCTTAATTACTCTGGTGCTTTGGTGTCTTATTAAATAACGTAGACAGAAAGCATCACACACAATAAATACCCTCAACATGAAAAGCCCGAACAGTGGAAGCCAACATAAACATGCACTCTGTGCCTTCTCTGCTGCGGCCGTCATTTAGCGGCATGGAACCCACAGTTTTTCTTAATAAGAATCACTCCACTAAGGGTTTCTCATCCTGGGTCATAGCATCTTCCTTGTGGCATCATGTGGTTTTAGCATTTACTTCCTCTCCACTCCCAGGACCGTATAGTAATGCTGACCTAAAAGAAGATGCTGGGGCAAAATTTACATAAGTAGAGAGTTTCTTTGGATCATGCTCTCAAGTTGCAAGCTGGGAGCACAGATTCCAGTTGCCCTGAGTATGCACTCCAATTAGTTTTTTTTTTTTTTTTTGGGGATGGAGTTTTGCTCTTGCTGCCCAAGCTGGAGTGCAATGGCACGATCTTGGCTCACCGCAACCTCTGCCTCCCGGGTTCAAGCAATTCTCCTACCTCAGCCTCCCATGTAGGTGGGATTACAGGCATGCACTACCACACTCAGCTAATTTTGTATTTTTAGTAGAGACAGGGTTTCTCCATGTTGGTCAGGCTCGTCTTGAACTCCTGACCTCAGGTGATCCGCCCGCCTCGACCTCCCAAAGTGCTGGGATTACAGGCATGAGCCACCGTGCCTGGCCTACAAGAAGGTTTTAAAGGGAAGAAGGGGCAGTTCCCAAACTGTTTACCAAACAGATACATTAAAATAACATCAACTATTGATTGTCTATATATTGTTCTTTATATCACAAAATCCAGGAACTTAAAGATGATCGGTGAGGCAGCTTGTCAGCAACAAAATTACCTGAAATAATTGTCACTGGATGGAGTGGCTCATGCCTGTAATCCCAGCACTTTGGGAAGTTGAGACAGGAGGATCCCATGAGCTCAGGAGTTTGAGACTGCCCCCCACCCATCTCTACAAAAAATTAAAAAAATAGCCAGGTGCAGTGGTACACACCTGTGGCCCCAGCTACTCAGGGGTATGAGCAGAAGAATTGCAGGTCGAGGCTGCAGTAAGCTGTGATTGAGCCACTGTACTCTAGCCTGGGTGACAGAGCTAGACCCTGTCTCAAAAGAATAAAACAAAAACACTAGCCCCTGCATCTGGGTGCAGGAGTAGGGACTGGCTGAAGTCTCATACTCTTTTCTCTCTGGGTCTGCATGCTTCACAGAGCTCAGACTTCTCTGAGCTATTTTTCTTTATTCAGTACCTAATGAGGCATCTTGGTAGCTTTAATTCATCCTTCCTAGGCCACCCCAGGTGCTCTGCAGCTGAGGAGGGCAGCATGTCATGTTCCACTGCTGCTCCCGTTCTTCCAGGGGTAGCCATCTGTCTCCCTCCATCTACTTGGAGTGTTTCTCCATCTGGGGAGAGTAACTCTGACTGTTGTCGTGAATAAATCTCAACATTTCCATGGCTTCACATGATACAAGTTTGATCCTCCTTTACGTAAAATCCCAATGGATATTTCTGACTGTCATCAACAGCAGGCTCCAAACCACAGAGTTATGCAGAAACCTAGGCTAACAGAGGACCCACCACCTTCAGCAATCCTTCCAAGTTTGTTCTGGACACCCATAGCCTACCCAACAAGGACAGGAAGAAAGATAACAGAAAAGGTACACCTGCAATCACCTAACGGGTTCTTCCTGCCCATGGCACAGACAAAAATCAACACACTGAGATAACAGCATTGCAATAGAGAAAGACTTTCACTGACTGGAGGCTGTCCCACACAGGAGAACAGGACTTAATACTCAAATTAGCCTCCCTGAAGGCTCAGAGTTAGGGTTTTTATGGTCAATTTGGTGAGCAGGGGGCTAGGGAATGAGTGTTGATAATTGGTTGGGGATGAAATAATAGGAGTGTGAGAAAAATGGTCCTCTGGCGTTGAGTCTGCACCTCCTGAGTCACAAGTCTGGGTAGGGTCAGTCTGAAAAACATCTCAAAAATGCCGTTAGGTTCTAGAACAGGATGTTATCTATTAATGGTAAAGTCACAAACGTTGTGACCTCTATCCACATTTTCTATTACCCTTCTAGCAGTAAAAGATTATAGAAAATGTGTCTATATCTTAGCAGAGTTCAGGCCCCTCTCATAATCCTATTCTTGCTTACAAAGGAGGGAGTTAGTTTCAGGGAAGGACTATTATCATCTTTATTATCATTTAAGTTAACTTTGTTATGATTTAAGTTAAACTATAAACTAAATTCCTCCCACAGGTAGCCTGGTCTACACCCAGAAATGACCAAAGACAGCTTGTGTTACCCACCGTGAGTTTGTTGGCTCTTGGTGTGATAGAAATTGACGTAAGGCTGAAAGAGTTTTCCAGACAAGGCTTCATTGGAGCTTACACCTGGACATAAGGGAGACAGCACAGGAGGGACAGAGAAAGAGAACTCCCTGACTGACTCCCTCGAAAGAGCTGGTGGGACTTTTTCATGAGGCAAAGCATGGGAATTGACATCAGGGATAGGGTGTGCAGGCTGGGCTGAGCAAAGCATGTGAAGGGTAGGATACGTGGGTCAGCATTATTTGGTTGCAATGGTTCTCTTGATTAATAATAGGCCACCTCACAGTTTGGCCAAGAGCAACAAGGCTGTAAATCAATTGTTCAGCATTCCTTCCCGAGATGGGACACTCCACAACCTTGGTTATCTCCTAAGGCCAGTTTCTGGAATTCTTTAAGTAAAAGGCATGGTTAAACACAGTGTCAGTGATCTAGTATTGTGGGTTTTGTGATCATTGGGAATGCTCTTGTGGGGATGAAACTCCACCTCAACTCTGTCTCACTTGGAGGTCGGAAGCGAGATGGAATCAATTATGTCAGATTTATCTTACCGTTGTAATTTTGCAAAGGCAGTTACACACCCAGTCTTCAGGAGTCACCTCAGGCTACTGTAACAAAGTGCCACAGACTGGGGGCCCATATAGCAGAAGTCTGTTGTCTCATATTCTGGAAGCTGAAGTCCATGTCCAGGTGTGGCCTGGTGGGTTTCTCCTGAGGCCTCTCCCCATGGCTTGCCCATGGTTGCCTTCTCCCTTGTGTTCTCATAAGGACTTCCCTCTCTGTATGTCTGTGTCCTAATTTCCTCTTTTTATAAGGACACCAGTCATATCGATGAGGGAGAAAACCAAAATATTTTATCTGAAAATGTACTCTTTGGACATTTTTTTTTTGAGACAGAGTCTCCCTCTATTGCTCAGACTGGAGTGCAGTGGCACGATCTCGGCTCACTGCAACTTCTGCCTCCTTGGTTTAAGCGATTTTCCTGCTTCAGCCTCCTGAGTACCTGGGACTACAGGCACACGCCATCACACCAGGCTAGTTTTTTTGTATTTGTAGTAGAGATGAGGTTTCACCATATTGGCCAGGCTGGTCCTGAACTCCTGATCTTGTGATCCAGCCATCTTGGCCTCCCTAAGTGTTGCGATTACAGGCATGAGCCACTGCGCCCAGCCTCCTTGGACACATTTTGAGGTGCCTGTTGGGGGGCCTGTAGACAGAGGTAGCCCTGCAACACTGTCTTTCATGGGGAGATTCACCTCTATTGAAAAGCCACTTTGACCAAGCCAGGCTTTCTCTGATGCCCTTCCTTGGGAAGGATCTAGAAAAGATTACATGAGAGTCTGATACAGTGAAGGTCAGAGAGAAATCTTTGCCATCTCTTCTCTCTGAGGGCTGCTAATGTGAGGTTTCATTTATACGACAAAACCACCTTTGCTGCCAGACCTCCTCTTCTCTATCTCCTGTAACCCGTCTTGGCACTGGAACCTGACTCACCACCACCCCTGGTTTTGTGTATGCTGGTTTTGTGTATACTAATTCCTTTTGGAGCCCCAAGATGGTATAGAAGCTCTGTACACCATTGAGGAGTTGGGGTAACCACTCTGTGATTTTTCCCTCCACGCACCTTAACACATTTGCCTGCCATTTCTCCTGTTAATCTGCTTTTTGTCGGCTGATGTTTCGGTGAAACTTCAGAGGCTGAAGGGAGAGTTATCTCTTCACACCCACAGTTTTGGCCCTGTCAGCAGGACTCCAAAGCTCTTCTCTTCTGGAAGCCATAGTCAAGGTAACCCAGGACCTGACAGGCAGGCAGAAGCGGAAAAATTTATGAGCCAGCTTCGGCCTCTCTCTGCATGGAATCAGGTTGAGCAGATGGTAAAAATCACTCTCTCTGGAAAGTTTTGGTTAACAGGAACAAAGGATCTGTGACTAGTCTTGGGCGTAGTAACTCTGTAGTACTTTTTAGTGTGAATGTTCATATTGCTTGATCCATTTTCCTTCCTGAAGGAGTCTGTTCCTTTGTCTTTGTCTTTCTGTGCTGTTTCATTAGGATGGGTACCACGGGATAGAACGCAGGCCTCAGCTCATTGCTCGAGCCAGCCCTGCAGGCCAGTCAGTTTTATGGTTCTAATCAGACCTGTATCTATTTAGACAAAACTTCACTGTGGGTCCCTGAATAAAAGCAGGATGAGGTTCCCAGTCATCTTGCATTATGTCCCTAGGAGCTTGACTTGTGACCAGGTGGGAGCTCTCTCTTGGTCTCCACCATCCAGGGGGTGAGATTTTGGGGTCACATCAGGTGGGCAATCTGAAAATGGCTGAGAATCTGAGATACATAAGATTTAAAGCAGCACACTTTTTGTTCCAAACATGTCAGGATCTCAGGGGGAGTTGTCTTACCAAGAAGTCCCATCCAAAAGGAGTTTTTGTTATCTCAACCCTTGTGACCTGGTAATCCTGGGAAAGTCCAGTCCTAAGACAACCTACCCAGTGCCAAAGATTAATGAGTCTGTGACCAGCGGTCCCCCATAAATTTGTGGGCTACTGGAGGCATCACACATACAAACATTATTCTTAACTATCTGTGGCAACCAAAGGCTTTGGCTATCTTAGCTGATTCCTGGGAGTGGATTTTTTGGAATCATTGGTATTGCCTCTTCTATGCCCTTTCCAGGAAACACCTCTTGCATATATGCTAAAATGTAATCTAAACCTGGAAAATTACTTCGTGGGTTTCCAATGAAGAGTCTATTGGATTGAGTTGTTATTGGAATAAGTACATAAGTACACCATTGGAAATTCTAAGCATTCGTGGCAAAAAAAAATGGATGCTTAAAATTAGAATTCTAAATTTAAAAAAAAAAAAAGGCTAGGCAAGGTGGGTCACACCTGTAATCTCAGCACTTTGGGAGGCCGAGGCAGGAAGACCATGAGGTCAGGAGTTCAAGACCAGCCTGGCCAATGTAGTGAAATCCCGTCTCTACTAAAAATACAAAAAATTAGCCACTTGTGCTGGCAGGCACCTGTAATGCCAGCTACTCAGGAGGCTGAGGCAGGAGAATCACTTGAACCTGGGAGGTGGAGGTTGCAGTGAGCCAAGATTGCACCATTGGGCTCCAACCCTGGGCAACAGTGTAAGGCTCCATCTCAAAAAGAAAAGGATTTTAGAGATTTATCCTTCTAAACAATTGCCTTATTTATAAGATTAAATTAAAAGAAAGACAAATAATAGTGTCATGGCTAGCCTTAGAAATTCCCTTGATAGGCCAGGTGTGAAGGCTCACTCCTGTAATCCCAGCACTTTGGGAGACCGAGGCGGGCAGATCATGAGGTCAGGAGTTCAAGACCAGCCTGGCCAACATAGTGAAACCCCATCTCTACCAAAAGTACAAAAAAATTAGCTGGGCGTGGTGGCGGGCACCTATAATTTTAGCTACTTGGGAGGCTGAGGCAGGAGAATCACTTGACCCAGGAGGTACAGTGAGCCGAGATTTCACCATTGCGCTCCAGCTTGAGCAACAGTGTGAGACTCCGTCTTAAAAAAAAAAAAAAAAAAAAAAAGAAAGAAAGAAAGAAAATATTTCAGCAAAGCCAACTTAAAAGGAGCATATATGGCCAATTACTATTTGCGCTGCACTTATGCAAATAAACAGGCCAAGTGCAATAATACTAAAACTTATTTTGCAAATAAATTGGTCATAATATGAATAATGCTTGGTATAAATGTTGGACTGGAGAGAGACAAATTATGATTTAGAAGTGTTAAAGCAAACTAAATATGGCCTGAGAAGGACTCTCTACTTCTATATTTGAGTACTTGTGGATGAACTGCAACCTAACTTAGTAGGCAGACAAGATTGAAAACCTAACCTGTGGGATTTTGTGCTCGTAACAATCATTGAGTCTTGACCAATCCCAGCAGCAATATTTCAACTAGTCATACATTGCTGTGTTCAAACTGTGTTCAAATAAGCCAAACGCCAAGCTGTAACCAATTGAGCTGTTCCTATATCTCACTTCTGAATTTTGTGCTTTAAGAATTTCTACTCAAATATCTACAAATGTATAGACTTTTTTTGTCTATAAATTTGTTCTGACCATGAGTCACCCCTGGATTCTCTCTGAATGTGCTGTGATTTTGGGGGTTGCCCAATTCACAAATTGTTCATTGCTTGATTAAAATTCCTTTAAATTTAACTTGGCTGAAGATTTTCTTTTAACAGAAGAAAGCTATAGTATACCTATTATTAGATTCTAGCCTTGTCCACTGCTTCTGAGTTTTTATTTTTAACCTATAATTTGTATTAAATCTTGAACCCTTTCCGGGCTACGAGCCTCCAAACTAATGCTTTCAAATTTTTTCTCCCATTTTTCTGACTTGGAATCACTAGAAAATCAAACTATGATTTTCTTGAAGCCCTGCAAACTGAAGTTAGACAACTTAATATAAACTTCGGGAGAAATTCCTACAGTAACTCATATATAAGCAGCCTTTGTTCCTGTGGATGCATAGACTACTCAGAAAGTCAACTGGAACACATGATTTGAACTGCAATCCAGAAAAATCTGTCAGATTGCCACTGAAATCTGCTTCAGATCCTAAGAAAACTAGTCTACGAGACCATCCCAGACATAAGCCTTTGTTTTCCTTCTGTTTCCATAGAAATACCTCTTACTAGAGTTTGCCTGCATCCTATGTAGACGTCTAGCTCTGAGAGCTTACCTGCAGGGCGACATCCTGGAATGAGACACGGCTATTTAACTCAACTGATCTATACTCAGGACTCAGAATGGTTCCAGAAGGTATTGGGATAGATGATAAATTTAAATTCATTCCTTTCTGCTTATCCCAATGTGTTCCTTCCTTCCTTTACCTATCTCTTATCTAACAACCTCTAACCCAAAGCTATCAACTTGGCTTTAATGTGAAACTTTCTGAAAGTGAAGTTTCAAAGTGGGGACTGAAGGAAACCAAAATATTTCACCCACAAAAATACTGTTTTGACATAGTTCGAGGTGGCTGTCAGAGGGCCTGCTGACAGAAGTAACCCTACAAACTGTCTTTGGTGGAGAGATCTGCATCTGTAGAGAACCCGCACCCATGCAGTCAGGCTTTCTCGGAGGCCCTCCTGTGTCCTGATCTAGGAAAGATTAACTGAGAGGCTGGCACCTTTAAAGGTCTGAAAGGAACATTTACCATCTATTCTCTGTAAGGGATGCTACCTGTGATGCTTCATCTACATGACAAGACCACTGCCAGGCCTCTGCTTCTCCCCCAGAACCTGTCTTGACAGTGTAACGTCATTCACCACCATACCCGTTTTTGGTTATGCTGTGAGCCCCTATTTTTTTTGTAACCTCAAGATGGTACACAAATCTCAGCTACTCAGGAGGCAGAGGCACAAGAACCTGGGAGGCAGAGGTTGCAGTGAGCTGAGATTGCACTACTGCACTCCAGCCTGGGTGACAGAGTGATACCCTGTCTAAAAAATAGTAATAGTAATAAAAGATGGTATACTAGCTCTGTACACCATTAAGGGGTTCGGGTAACCACTCTGTGATTTTCCCTCCGTGTATGTTAATACAGTTGTCTGCCATTTCTTCTATTAATCTGCCTCTTGTGAGTTGATTTTCAGAGGGTGAAGGAACAACTTTTCTTCGACCCTACAATTAGGACCCATCCTAATGACCTCATTTAATCTTAATTACTGTTTTAAAGACCCTATCTTCAAATATAACCAAAGTGACATTCTGAGATACAGGGACTTAAGATTCAACATATTAATTTGTGGGGAGGACATAATTTAGCCCATAACACACTCTGAATCACATTAGATCATGAAGTGGTACCCACTGGCCAAAGCCACTCACAGTCCCACCTACATGCAAAGTGGCGAGTAGGTGCCCCACAGCTGGCAGCAGCTTCCCGCAGGCACTCCCCACTGTGCAGCCAGCAGCCAGCTCTGCCCCAGCAGAAATGTGTTTCCTTGAACCTCTTCCTCCTAACTGTCTCAGCTGTCTGTCACTTGCAGATTGTCCATGGCAGGGGCTTTAACGCCCCGGAGGATGTACACAGAATGCTAAATAAAATAAGTCAGCTCACTGCACACATTTCTTTACTTACATCGTGTGATGAAGACCAGACACAAGTTTCCAGTTTTTTTTTCCATTGCATGCATAGACTTTTTAAAAGTTTTAATTATGCACTAAAGTAGCAATTACTGTCCTGGGTGTCATCATCAAAAAGAAGAGTAAACAGTGTGTCTGAAGGAAAGAAACCTAGGAGAGTTCAAGATGCTGAAAAAGACCATCCATTGACCCCACAGAATAAGCAGGGTAGGAATCTTCCAAATGGCCACCATAATCCCAACCCTTATATTCCAGCCCACAAAAATGTCAGCTTTCCCAGAGCTCCAACTTTCCAGATGTCAATGAAACCCTAGCCGATGTTGGGATCAGCTATGGAATCTTGTGATGAACCACAGCTTAAATGCCAGCCGCACAGACTCAGATACACACACACTTCCATTCTAGCTAATGGTTAATAAATGGAGAACAAGTCTTGACATAGTCACAGGACAAGTTGAAGTGGCTCGGGACAACATCCTCTTTACCTGAAGCTTACTTTACTAGATGCCACTGCCTATTCTGTGAACCTCATGATCACACGTGAATTGTAACATAGAATGGTCTCGGCAGAAAAAGAGTTCCAACTTAAAAGGATGATTCTCTGTCAACATGGGTCATTCCCTAATTAATTTCTAGTAGCTGCTTTATCTCAAACTTTAGGACCTTGTTCTAGTGCCTTCTTTCTGGGCAAGATGCTCAGATAATGCAGGGGCCAAGGAAAAGCTCCCCCTTCATCCTCTGAAGGTTTGCTGAAAAATCAACTGACAAAAGGCAAACCAAAGGAGAAAGGCATACCAAGGTATTACCATGCACCGGGGTCACACAAAATGTAAGCATGCAGAGAAGTGGCCAGATGGGTGATGCTTTTACACCATCTAGAGGTTACAGAAAGAATAAGGGCTTGGATCACAGCAAGACAGGTTATGGGAGGGGGAAAAGAGGAGGCCTGGCCAGCAAAGGTGGCCTTGCAAAACAAAATAAATAAATAATAAATAAATAGGCTGGGCACGAGGGCTCATCGCTACAATACCAGCACTTTGGGAGGCCGAGGTGGGTGGATCATTTGAGGTCAGGAGTTCAAGACCAGCCTGGACAACATGGTGAAATCCTGTCTCTACTAAAAATACAAAAATTAGCTGGGTGTGGTGGTGAGCGGCTGTAATTCCAGCTACTTGGGAAGCTGAGCAGGAGAATCACTTGAACCCAGGAGACAGAGGCTGCAGTGAGCCAAGATCTGGGCGACAGAGTGAGATCCATCTCAAAAATAAAGAAATAAAATTTTACAGGTAGCAGCCCTCAGAGAGAATAGAGGTAAATGACCCTTTTGGACCTATAAGATGGCAGACTTTCCTAGATCTAGACAAGTGGAGGGCACAGAGGAAGCCTGGCCGTGTCCACGCAGGTTCTCCACAGAGGCTCATCTCCTCACGAGACAGCGTTGGAAGGTCACGTCTGTCTGCAGGCTCTCTGAACAGCCATCTCAAAATATGCCAAACAAGTATATCTTGGGGTGAAGTATTTTGATTTCCCTAAAGAGTGAGTGGAACTTTTTCATGTGCCTCACATAGTTTCTGTCCATTTCAGAGGATAAAGGTATGTTAAAACAAAAGTAAGGCATTGTTTTTTAAATACCTGAAAAATGTGTGTCCACACCTTCCCCTGGCTTATAAATGGATTAAAAACAAATATCTGTATGCATGGAGATTTTGTTTCTTTTTATGGAACTAGACTCATTGTATGCACATGTTGATGAAAAAACCAAACTGAAAGATATTTAAAGAGGTTTATTCTGAGCCAATTTGAGTGACCAAGGGTTGGGTACAATCTCAAGAGGTCCTGAGAACATGTGCCCAAGGTGATCAGGTTACAGCTTGACGTTATACATTTTAGGGAGACAGAAGTTATAGGCAAAGACATTAATCAATACATGTAAGGTATACATTGGTTTGGCCAGCGAAGGTGAAACAACCCTAAGTGGAGTGGAGTGGGGAGGTGGTGTTATAGGTCATAGGTGGATTCAAAGATTTTCTGATTGGCAGTTGGTTGAAAGAGTTAAGCTTTGCCTAAAGAATTGAAGTAAATGCTTGAGTTAAGATAAGGAGGTTTTGGCTGGGCACCATGTGTCAGGCCTGTAATCCCAGCACTTTGGGAGGCCAAGGTGGGTGGATCGCTTGAGCCCAGGAGTTTCAGACAAGCCTGAGCAACATGGTGAAACCCTGTCTCTACTAAGAATAAAAAAATGAGCCAGGCGCAGTGGTAAATGCCTATAGTCCCAGCTACTCTGAAGACTGAGATGGGATGCTCACTTGAGCTCAGGAGACAGAGGTTGCAGTGAGCCGAGATTGTGCCACTACACTCCAGCCTGGGCAACAGAGTGAACCCTGTCTCAAAAAAAAAAGGGAAGGAGGGTTGTGGAAGCCAAGGTTCTTGTTATGTAAATGAAGCCTCCAGGTAGCAGCCTTAGAGAGAATATAATAAAGTTTCTTTTCAGACTTCACAGGCATCAGACTCAATTAATCTCTTAGATCTGGTAAAGACCTAGAAAGGGAAGGGAATTATGTACAGATGCAAATTTTCCCCTCAAAAGACAGCTTTACAGGTCCATTTCAAAATATGTCAAGGAAATATATTTTAAGGTAAATTTTTTTTTTTTTTGAGACAGTTTTGTTCTTATTGCTCAGGCTGGAGTGCGATGGTGAGGACTTGGCTCACTGCAACTTCTGTCTCTCGGGTTCAAGGGATTCTCCTTCCTCAGCCTCCCGAGTAGCTGGGATTACAGGTGTCTGCCACCATGCCCAGCTAATTTTTGTATTTTTAGTAGAGACAGGGTTTCACCCTCTTGGCCCTTCTGGTCTCAAATTCCTAACCTCAAGTGATCTGCCCACCTCAGCCTCCCAAGGTGCTGGGATTACAGGTGTGAGCCACCGCGCCCAGCCGAGGTAAAGTATTTTGGTTGTCTTCAGGTGGGTCTGCCATCTGTCACGTGATGCCATACCAGAGTCAGGTTGAAATTCAGTGTCTTATTGCCAAAAAGTCTGTTCTGTCACTTTTAGGTTCTCTGTTTTAATGTTAATGCCGGTCGGTTCTGCCTCAACTGCAAAACGGAGGGGTATCCGAACTTCCTTCCCATCATGGCCTAGATTTCACTTTTTCAGGTTTCTCTGGGGTCCCCTTGGCCAAGGGTGGGGGCTCCATCCGGTTGGTTGAGGGCCTTAGGATTTTATTTTTGGCTTACTCATATTAATTGGCATCAAGCCTTTTTGAACTAACATATTTGACTTAATGTACTTCCTACCAATGGAGAGACCAGCCTCTTTTATCTCATTTCTTCTTGCAGATAGATGTAAAACCAAAGAAAATGACCAAGCGAGTCTCAATCAATTTAAAAGTTTGTTTTGCCAAGGTTGACTCCAAGGAAAATGGAGCAGAATTACAGGAACATCTGTGGTCCATGCTTTTCCCAAAGAGGGTTTGGGGACTTCAGAATTTAAAGGGAAAGCGTGGGCAGTTGGGGAAAGAGGAAAAATCGAGAGGGGAGTGTATAAGGGTCAAGCAGCTGTATTCTTTTAAGGCTTTGATCAGCTTTCAGTGCACCTGTTTTGCATGTGAGAGGGAGGGGATCGAGGATCAGTCAACTAAGCTCAGTGAATTTGCATTTTCACATTAGATAAACATAGAGTAGAGGGAGCAGTCACACATGTGTTTGTCTCAGGTGAGCAGATGAATGACTTCTAGACCTACCTTTGTTCCCTACCTGTGAAGATAAGCTGCTGATTTATACTGTCAGGGTGAAATTCAACAGAACCATTTTAGGTTAAAGATCTTGAAGTTCACAAGGAATTTTCTTGCAAGTAAATTGTGTGAGAGGCCCCTTGGGAGCCTTTTTTTTTTGAGACCAAGTTTCGCTGTTGTTGCCCAGGCTGGAGTGTAGTGACACCATCTCGGCTCACTTCAACCTCCACCTCCTGGGTTCAAGTGATTCTCCTGCCTCAGCCTCTCGAGTAGCTGGGTTTACAGGTGCACACCACCACGTCCAGCCAATTTTTGTATTTTTAGTAGAGACAGGGTTTCCTCATGTTGGCTAGGCTGGTGTCAAACTCCTGACCTCGGGTATTCCCCCAACTTTGACCTCCCAAGTGCTGGGATTACAGGTGGGAGCCACTGTGCCTGGACCTGGAGAACCTTTTGTGGCCTTTTACCTTTTACTTTTTTTTGACAGAGTTTCACTCTTATTGGCCAGGTTGGAGTGTAATGGCATGATCTCGGCTGACTGTAACCTCTGCCTCCTGGGTTCAAGCGATTCTCTCACCTCAGCCTCGCTAGTAGCCGAGATTACAGGCGCCTATCACCATGCCTGGCTAATTTTTTGTATTTTTAGTAGAGACAGGGTTTCACTATGTTGGCCAGGCTGGTCTTGAACTCCTGACCTCAGGCGATCCACCGGCCTCAGCCTCCCGAAGTGCTGGAATTACAGGCATGAGCCACTGTGCCTGGCTCAGCCTTTTATCTTTATAGCTATCTCCTTAGGAGCAGAAAACAGGCAGTCTTTGCATGACTCAGTTCCCAAGCTTGACTTTTCTCTTTGGCTTAGTGAGTTTGGGGGTCTTGAAATCCTATTTTCCTTTCACAGACAGGTGAAAGTTTACATAAATGGAGTCACGTCGTATAGATCAAACTTTGCTGCTGACATGGCCTTTTCCTTGCTTGCTTGCCCCCACCTGTCTCATCTCTGTGTCACCTCCCCCTGCCTCCACCACAGGTGACACCTGGCATGTGTCCTTCAGGGCTTCACCTCGCCCCTGTAACCATCAGGATCTATGAACTGTATGACGTATGGGTATGCCAAGGCTTTTCAGTATTTCTTTTACAAATTTGGGGTCCCTGTATTCACACATCCCCACGCCTTCCTTTCTTCACCCAAACACGCCTTGTGGAAATCCCACCAGGTGAGTTGGTAGGGTGGCTGTCACTCAGTGCTTTTAGTGGCTGCACAAAACTCCACAAAGTAGACATATCCCGATTTATTCAACCATTCCTCAGCTAATGGGCATTTACTTCACCAGAGACCAATAGAACAATGCTACTAAATGTTCTTTAGAAAGTGAATTCTTAGAAATTTTATAACATATGCAAATACATATTCATTGGAACAAATAAGATGGGGATTTCACCAGATTAGGTGGACATTTTTGTTATTTCAGGGCAGTGGCATTTCCCCCCAAGGGTTCTCTTGGGTACTGCAAGCTCTGGGTCCCTGGGGCCATGACACTCCATGCAACCCTGTGTGTCACACCGCGAAGCCTCACGTCCTTCCTTGCTCTCTCTTTTAAACATCTCCTGGTTTACTGAGTTCTAAGCTTCCTCCTTTACTCCTCTGATCCCAAAGATTTGCTTTATGAATTCTAACAAAAGTATCTGGTTCCAAAAAGCATCTAGAGCAGTTATTTGGAAAGCAATCGTGGGACTCTGGGGAAGTGCGTTTTTCACAAACCAGACCCTCCCTTGAGGAAAGGGTAGGGATTTTGTTCGAATCCTCAGAGGAGGAGGGGACAAAGACAGCATGTATTGAGGGTGAAATTGCTCATGTTTGAAACTGACCACCCAAGAACAACTAAAGAAATGCACCATTAAAGTTCTGCTCCTTGGTTCCTCTGTTTCTTGGCCACCCCGGGAAGAGGTAAACGGCTTCAGGAGAGCCCTTCTTTCCTCTGGGGGCTGTATTTACCTTAGTGCACAGGCTTCTCCTGCCCATTTGTAATGAGCTTCAGCTGGAAATCATCATGAGAAACCTCAGATGACTACACAGAGGGGTTTTTCTACCTGATTCTATTTCTGGAACAATTAATACCTTTCACTTGGCTCTGGGCCATTCTCTTCTTAGTCCATCTTCAACATTGCTGATGAGTGGAAACCAGCAAATGTACCCCTCTTATGTCTTCATTGGTTCCTGTTTGCTGAGTGAAATTCCTACCGACACCAACATACTCTATCTCATCTCCAAAATTAATTTTTTTCTTAGTGAAAACAATCAAAATGAGCATCAAGATGAAACGGCGTAGCTACAGAAGTAAATGGCAGGTGTGGAAGATTTACAAAGAGGTGCAGAAACTTGTATGATTGCCATGGGGGAAGAGGGAGAAAGACTACAGTGTTATTTCTTTTTTTGAGACGGAGTTTTGCTCTGTCACCAGTCTGAAGTGCAATGGCACAATCTTGGCTCACTGCAACCTCCACCTCCTGAGTTCAAGCAATTCTTTTGCCTCAGCCTCCCGCGTAGCTGGGACTATAGTCGCGTGCCACCACACCCAGCTCATTTTTGTATTTCTAGTAGAGACGGAGCTTCACCATGTTGGCGAGGATGGTCTCAATCTCTTGACCTTGTGATCCACCTGCCTTGGCCTCCCAAAGTACTGGGATTACAGGTGCGAGCCACTGCACCTGGCCACTACAATGTTATTTCTGTGCATGGCAGCCCTAATGCGGCAACAAACTTTGAAATGTTTGCAAAATAGAAAAAAAGTTATGTAGAGTGGGCAAGAGACAGAATAATACGATACGAGCTGAAGATGGCAAGTAGGTCAGTCTCCTTTCTGATTATCATGAAATCAACAAATTAGTGGCCCAAACACAGGAATGAGAGCCCAGAAGGTCCACAGCCCCACTCATACCCCAGGAAGGAGCCGTGAGGGTGCATGCTCGGGGAGCTGGCTCTCAGATCTCACAGGCCCTCTTAGAACTCTGCCCAGGACAAGGAAAGATTGACAGCTTTGGAAAATGCTGACTTAATGCACTGACAACACCTGATAGCACTCTGCTGTTCCTGAAGCACCTCCTCTGTGCCGAGTACCTTGTCAGGCATCTAATACTGCGTAGTGATGATCCCTTGCGCAACTCTATGAGGTAGGTCCTGCGACGGGTCCTGTAACCAAGTAGCCTTGCTCCAAAATGCATTTTAAAACATCTTTTTCTTCTCTCTAGTTTTAGCCTTGAAATATACTTTGAAACTCTTTGTTCCCCTAACTTCCCACTGGACACTCCTTGTATGGTGATAGTTAATCTAATTACGTGCTTGCTTAGAAATTCCAGAGCATAATCTTGAAATGAACTAGGCATGGAGACCCAGCTGCAGAACCCTCCTATCTAGAGGTGACCTCGTGGGGGCTAATCTACAACTCAGCCACTGTCGAGATGGCTCCAGCCTGCACTCCAGGTGGACTAGATAATCATCGAAACAAGACACATAGATCCCATACCCAGCACCATTCCCACATGCTTCTCATACTGAGTTTCACTTCTTAAACTTCTTACTGAGCCAAAAAATATGACATGGTCTTTCAGAGGCATGAGTCTGGACGTTTCCTGGCTGCTAGCACTTGAATGAAGTTCCTTTTTTTTCACCTCACCTTGCTTCTCATGTGGGGAGCCTGTGAACCTGTTGGTTCCAGTCCCAGTTTGCAAACAAGGACATTGAGATTCAGAGGAGCTAATGACTCCCCAAGGTCAGGTTGCTATGGCAGCACCAGGGCTCAAGTTCAGATCCATCATCTACCAAACATCAGGCATTACCAGAGTCTAGACAGTTGTGACAGGATTAGAGGAAGAAATTCCATGCCAGGCGGTAGAGAATACCGTCATTCCCTACCAATAACACACCATGTCCTCCAAGTTCAAATCTCAACTCGCATGGTCCCTGGCCCTTCAGGGCCACGCTCCCAGCACTTCCTCTCCTGACACACCTTTGGGGTTCACCACTCCCCTGGTGCCGGCCCTCCCTCTCACACATGGGCCACTGTATCAGCCCTAAGTGAGTCTCCCTGGCTGCTAGGTCCTTCTGAAACCCAACTGGGTGAGAGTCTTCTCTGAACACCACGTGTGCCCCTTTTCCGTTTACTCCTTCCCAGTCCAGTGCTGCTGCTTCTGCCGGCTCCTTGGGGCTGTGTTTATGCCTCAGTCCCCCCACAGCCTCTGACCAGCTACTATTCGTAACCTGAATAGAGGGACTGTCAGCTGACCAGACCAACAGAGGGGAGCTGAGTGGCTCTGAAGGCACTAGAGGTGTGTCTGCACAGGCTGTCTGAAGCCCCCAGGGCTGACAGGACCTCTGACCTGGGACCCCCCCACCTTGTCTTCCCTTTTGTGGCTCCACTCTGGGGTCGCAGCAAGGATGCCTCCTGCCCTCTGTGCCTCTCCATCACAGAGCCCCTCCATTTGAACCAGCTGGGGAAGAGTTTGCTTTTTGTGACCTAAACACCATAGACACACACACCAGGCCTCCTGACATGAGGCCTTGTTCTTAATTGCTAGTTCAAAACTAAACCTCTCTCGCCAGGGGCTGGGAGGAGCAGGGTATGGGGAATTGGTGTTTAATGGGTGCAGAGCTTCAGTCAGGGAAGATAGGGAAAGTCCTGGAGATGCGTGGTGGTCGACAGCTGCACAACAGTATGAATGTGCTTAGTGACACTGAACTGTGCACCTTACATGGTGGAAATGTTGAATTGCGTGTATTATAACACAACTGTAGATAGATAGATAGATAGATAGATAGATAGGGAGATAGATGAAGATAGATGATAGATGGAGGGATAGATAGATAGAAAGATAGATAAGACAGATGATAGATTGAGAGATAGATGATAGATAGGTGATAGATTCATAGATAGATGGATAGATGGGGGAATATAGATAGATGACAGATAATAGATGAAGATAGATGATAGATGATTGATCGATTGATGAAGATAGATAAAAGATACATAGATGATTGATAGGTAATAGATCAATAGATGAATAGATAATAGATACACAGAAGGCAGATGATAGATAGATGATAGATAGAGATACGTACATACATACATACGTACGTAGATGGATGATAGATAGATAGACCCTCACACCTGCCTTCTGGACCCTCTCAGCCTGCCCTTCCCACACTGCATCCTGCACTATCTCTCCCCACCTGCCCACCCCCTGCACTCAGGGGCCTCCAGGCATTTCCTGTGTCTCTTTGGACCACTTTGAAGTCACATATTCCACTCCAACTGCTAAAATTCCCAAGCTTCCTCTCAGCCCCAGTCTAAGACAGAGCTCCACGAAGCACTCCTGACTGGCACCATCACGAAGGATGCCTTCCCCTCACTTAGAGCCCCCTCGGCCCTGCTGCAGAGCCTCTTCCACACCTGCACACACTTGCCTGTGGCTCACCTTGGTTTCACGTGTGTCTGTGTGTCTGGATAACACTCCAGGGACAGTGTGAGCTCTCTGAGGACAAGGATTCCTTCCTGAACAACCCACAAGCACCTCGTGCTGAGTGTCTGTGTGTTTCCAGCTCTGGGGAACCCAAGTCATGGTCTCTGTCCACGAGAAGCTTTTATTTATAACATAAAATGTGCCATTTTAACCATGTTTAAGGTTATGGTTCTGTGGTATAAGTAATTCACATTTTTGTGCAACCATTGTACAACATTCACTTCCACGTATTTTTTTAATGTTCCCAAACTGAAATTCTGCACCCATTAGCCAATAATTCCCTATTCTGTCCTCCCCAGCCCCTGGCAACCACCATTTTATTTTCTGTCGGTATGAATTTTACTATTCTAGGTATCTAAACAAGTGGAATCATACAGTATTTGTCCTCTCGTGACTGGCTTATTTCATGGAGCATAATGTCAAGGTCCATGTTGCAGCAGGTATCAGGATTTCCTTCCTTTTTAAGGTTGAATTATATTCTGTTATATGGATACATCATATTTTGTTTAGCCATCCACCTGTTGATGGATACTTGGGTGGTTTCCACCTTCTCCTATTATGATAACAATGCTATCCACATAGGCATAAAGTATCTGTTAGTCTCTGCTTTCAATTCTTTGGGGTATATACTTAGAAGTGTAATGCTGGATCATTCAGTGATTGACTTTTTGAGACCAAGAAGCTTCTAACAAACTCAGGAGACAACCAATACACACAAGACCACCTGAGACCAAAGAGCAGAAGGAGCTTTCTGTTCAGGCCAGAACCTGGAAAGCCTGACTCCACCACCAAGGACGATCTTAACGCATACCTTAAACCTGACTGAGCCTACCTAGAACAGTGAGGTCTAGGGAATACACCGTCTTTTCCTGTTCTAAGATCTACATTGCCTTTGCTTTGAGTAGTTCTAAAATCAGCATTGGCGATTTTAATTTCAGCATGTTTCTCCTTAATAGAACGTAAAAGGATAGTGCATTCTGTTTACATCTGGCGGAGCCTTGGACTCCAAACGCAGCACCATGTAGGCAAAAACAGATAATAGAATAGGTACTCATCACTTTAATTTTCCCTTATTCGGTTGTGTGGTAATGACTATACAAATGCAATTAAAGTCAAGAAAAGATCACCATCACAACATAACCTAACCTGAACAGACATTTCACCAAAGAAGAGATTGCAATTATGCAATGAAATGTTGCTCAACTTCATTAGCCATTAGGGAAATGCAAATTAAAGCCACGATGAGACATCTGACACATCTCTACGTACCCATTACAGCAGCTAGAACAAACAAAAGTAGTCATGGTCCCAAACACTGGCAAGGAGGCAGACATGCTGCATCTCTCAGACATTGCATGTGGGGATGCAAAGTGGTACAGCCACTCTGGAAAACAGTTTTGCAATTTCTTAGGAAACTAAACATATACTTATCTCATGGTGCAGCACCTGCCCTCAGCATTTATTCCAGAGAAGCGGAAACTCATGCCCATGCAAAACCTACACGCAAATATTTGTAGCAGCTTTATTTGCAAGAACCAAATCTGAAAACCAACCAAATGTCCTTGGGAGATGCATGGTTAAACTGGCACATCCGCACTGTGGCATACAACTGAGCAGTCAAAAGGAACACAGTGCTGACACATGCAGTAACTGGGGCAGATCTTATGGGTTTTATGCTGATGAAATAGCCGATCTCAGAAGGTTCCATGCCATGTGATCCCATTCATATAACATTCTTGAAACTATATCATTGTAAAGATGAAGAAAAATTAGTGTTTGCCAGGGGACAGGGAGGCAGGAGGGGATGTGTGTGTGCAGTGTCATGTGACTGTAAAGAGGCAGTGTGCCCAGGAATCCCATTACTGAGTACCCAAGGATTATACATCATTCTAGTATAAAGACATATGCACATGTATGTTTATTGCAGTACTATTTACAATAGCAAAGACTTGGAACCAACCCAAATGCCCGTCAATGATAGACTGAATAAAGAAAATGTGGCACATATACACCATGGAATACTATGCAGTCACAAAAAAGAATGAGTTCATGTCCTTTGCAGGGACATGGATGAATCTGGAAACCTCATTCTTAGCAAACTAACACAGGAACAGAAAACCAAACACCACAAGAGGGACTTGAACAATGAGAAAACATGGTCCCAGGGAGGGAAACATCACACCCTGGGGCCTGTTGTGGGGAAGGGGACAGGGGAGAGACAGCATTAGGACAAATACCTAATGCATGCGGGGCTTAAAAGCTAGATGACGGGTTGATAGGTGCAGCAAACCACCATGGCACATGTATACCTATGCAACAAACCTGCACATTCTGAAATGTATCCCAGAACTTAAAGTAAAAATTTTTTTAAAAAATGTTTCCACAGATACACACAAAAAAGAAGTAGTGTGAGAATGATGTTGTGCAGACAGAACAGTTGGGATTTTGGTTGTGATGGAAACTGCACATGGAACAAAACTGCATGGAATTATACATACACACATACACAAATGAGTGCAGGGGAAAACTGAGGACTCTGCCGAAGGTCTGTAGACCAGTCAGCAGTATTATACCTGTGTCTATTTCCCAGATATGTACCATTGTTATGTAAGCTGTTACTCTTGGGGGAAAGTCGGGGAAGGGTACACAGGCCTTTGAATTTAAAACTTCCTGTGGGTCTATCATTATTCCAAAATAACAAGTTTAAAGTTTTTTTCTGAAAAAAAAAAATCTAGAAGTGAGTTGGCTAGATAATCAAGACTCTCTAAAGTATATGAAGATCCTTTGAGGCAGCAATGATGTCCTGAAAGGGGCCTCTTTGCCAGGCTTTTAGAGGAGAGGCCACTCTTCATGTGAGCTCATCAACTCCTGCTCAGCTGTGGGTCATCAGTGCCCACTCTGGGCTGCTCCAAAGTCTTCCCACTAGAAATGGGGACTTTCTACCTGCCAATTCTAATATTAGTAGGATTGTGAATAGGCCTTGGGAATCTGAGGAGAAAAGAAAGGCAATACCTGGAGATGTGGGGCTGGGTATATGCCTGTGTATGTGTGTGTGTGTGTGTGCACATGTGCACATGTGCCCATATGTGCAGGTAATGGGAGCGGGGGTTGCTTTTGCTTCAAATAACATTGCCAGCTGTTTATTTTCCCTAGAGTTGGCTCCAGGTAGATCACAGTGCTGCTTGGGCTTACCCAAGATTCCAGGTCCGCTCCCTTCGATCTAACTTAGCTTTGTTCCAAAGCTATGCACTGTCCTCCCACGCACTGGTCTTAAAGGGGTCTGAGGATGGAGTAAGGGTGGATCCATACTAGTCTTTGGTAATCCATAGTTTAGGTATGTGCGTTGTCATAAGGGAGGATTCCTGGTAAGTTGGAAAGTTGGTTTTCAGAGTCACATTGAACCAGACTTGAATTCTGCCCCATATGTTACCACATCACTGTGGGACCAGGAGCATGTGATATAATTTTCCCCACTGGAGCATTAGAATAGCTGTGATCATAGCTTATATTTCTCCGGCTTCTTCTGTGTCAGGCACTGTGCAAAGTACTTACCTACCTTGGAATTTTCTTGGAGAGCTAAATGAACTTATTAATCTTAAATTACCTGGCCAAATACCTGTATCAAGAAGATAATTGATAAACTTTGCACTTAAATAACTATTATTCCTATTATCATAATATCCAAGAGGAAAAAGAAACACCGTTCTCAAAGAGTCCAAAGAACTCTGAAAATCGCACCAAATGCTCATTGTCAAATGTTGAAACAAGGCTCATTCTGCTACGCGATTTCTGTTCATTAAGTGTGCTCTGCACTAGACATTAGTCATGATCCCTGAAAATTTCAGCACAAAGAATCCACATGTTTGCTGGCACGTATCTTGAAGTTGGATTTCTCCTCAAGATACTCTAAAGATTAAGTGCAACTCTTAGCGTTAGCAGCTTGGAAAACACAGCTATTTCCTTTCGTCTAACTATGCGATGATGCATCAGCCAAAGTAAATACAAGGAACATAGTTAGGTTAAGAATGCGAGGAACATCAGTGAGATGTAGTCTTGAAATAAATTAAATTCCTCAAGAAGGGTTTGGCTGAATTGTGGGGTAAAATGTGAAACACGACCTGACTTTGATGTATAATCCTTGACATAAGAGAGGTAATGATCTGGAGGAATTTTGTAACAGATGGCTGTTAAATTAGGATTTTAATCCTCTTAAGCAGATTTAGTAAATATAAATCCAGGGTGGGCTGACTTCTATGTGCAAACGTTTTGTCCTTGCTTTTAACCTGAAGTTTCTGCTTCAAACGTTGAGGGTAGTGTTTTGGTCATGGTGGTGATGATGATGGTGGTGGTGATATTGGTGATGATAGTGGTGTTGTGGTGGTGACAGTGGTGGTGATGGTGGTGATTGCAATGATGGTGGTAATGGTGGTGGTGGTGGTGGTGGTGTTAGGGATGGTGGTGATGCTGTTAGGATTGTGATGTGGTACTGGTGATGGTATTGTTGTGGTGGTAGTGGTGGTGCTAGTGATGATAATAGTGACAGTGGTGATGGTAGTGGTGGTGAGGATGATGGTAATAGTTATGATGTTAGTGGTGGCAGTGGTGGTGGTGAAGGTAGTATTGTGGTGATGATGGCAATGGTGGTGGAAACGGTAGTGGTGGTGGAGGTGATGATGCTGATGATAGCATTGTCATGGTGATGGTAGGGATGGTGATGGTGGTGATAGTAGTGATTGTGATGGTGATGGCAATAGTGATGGTGGTAGTGGTGTTGGTGTTGGTGGTGCTAATGGTTATGATGGTATTGGTGGTGGTGGTAGTGAAGGTAGTATTGTGGTGGTGATAGTCACGATGATGCAGGTAGAGGCAGTGGTGGTGTGTATACATGTATTAGTTATAATCAGCCCCTTGGAAAGAGACAAACATGCCTAATTCTCATTACAAAGAATGGTAATAGACAACTACATAGAATATCAAGTTAAACAGGCAAAATCCAGAGCCTTTCAAGCAGGTCTTCTCCCTGAAATATTCCACCCTTTCCCTACCTCTCCTGCCTTCCTCCCTCAAACTCTTAGTCTTTGAATTACCACGTTCAATTTTGTATTTCAGTTTTCATGAAACTCAGCATATGTTTTCAAAGCCAGTTGTGGCTGACTTGACTTGAGTTTGACTATTTCCCAATCTGGAGAGAAAGAAGATAAATGGCACTATCACATAAGGGCCTCTGTTTTCCAGGGGTTATGTGTCACTTTCCCCTGCAAAGGAGCAGGCGTGGTCTTTTGGGAGAATATTTGACATCAAACACATCTGTTTGAAGTTATTTTGAACATAGACGTTCCAAACCCTAAGTAAAATGGAAAAACTATTTTGTGTGGTTTTCAAAGCAAGTAAAGTGGCCAAAAGCACTTATGTTTCTTAAGCCCAGAACAACCACTAGGGCCTTCAATCTTTCATTGAGTCTTTTCCAAATCAGTTACTTCTGGAATTTGGTCTCTTTAATCTTCTTCCTCAGCTTTTCTCTTGGTGTAGTTGGAGGTCTATAAAGTCGCCCCAAACCTCTGCACCCAACTAAATTTATTGGTAAGTATATGCCTCCTAATTTTTTTTTAAGTTACGTTTTAGGCCTTTGGGCCCAAAGAAAAAATACCTGGAAAGCAGGTAAGTCTCAGAATTCATTGAGCAGCCTAAAAAACAATTCAAAGGAGCTTCATTTCTGAGCTGAGATTGTCATTAGCCTCAAAAATATATATAAATTCCAATAGTTCAGAGTGTAAGTTTATTGAAGTTTAGGGATCAAATGCTTAAAAGAGACTTAGAACTGCAACTGATTATCCTGTTCCATTTTTTGGGAAGACAAAAAATAAAATCAGAAGAATATTAGTGAATGTTGGGGATTTTGTGAAAGGAATTTAGAAGAAAAATAGAAATAATCTTCCAGGGAATTTTCTGAAGTCTGTATATGATAAGCCCAATACCTTGTGCCTTCCATTCCTCTATTATCAGGGCTTTAAGAAGAAAGCTGCTGCTCCAAACAGGAATCACTGAGGTCTCACAAAACCTTCAACTGAGAAAAGCAAAGTCTATGACTATGTAGCAAATCCATCTTCACTCATTCATTTAATAAATGACTATTGAATGCCTACTGTGTTCTAGGGCCAGAGCTAGGGGTCGGGTAGAGTGATCCTTTTTTTCACAGAGCTGGGTCCCAGGGAGGTTTTGGTAGGCTCTCTCTTCTGCCTTGAGTTCTGGTCCTGAGCTGCTTACTGGCAGCTCCACCTGGTACTGCGGACCCAGCCTGCCAAAAGCTGGAATCATTACCTCCTACATGTGCCTCTGCCTTTGTCTTGGATGTAACAGAAACTCATTAGAAGTAGCTTCAGAAAAATATGGTTTACCACAAGGATACACAGGGAACCCCGCAGAACCCAAGGGCAAGAAGGGTAGTCAAGCCCCATAAGAGATGAGAAGCGGGAAATGGAAACCATCTACAGCCAGGGCAGTCAGCTTCCCCACTCCCATCTCTGGCATCCCATAGTTTTTGTCCCTGCTTCTCTTTATTTCTCTGTGCCCCAGTCTCTCTCTGTTTCCATGCAAGTTTGCCTAGGCTGCCATTACAAAATACCACAGACTAGGGGGCTTATATTTTCTCATAGTCCTGGAGGCTGGAAGTCCAAGATCAAGGTGTTGGCAGGGGTGGATTCTCTGAGGCCTCCTTCTTTGGCTTACAGATGGCCACCTCCTTGCTGTGTCCTCAGATGCCATGTCCATCCCTGGTATGTCTCTCTCTCTTTCTTTTTTTTTTTTTTTTGGAGACAGGGTGTCACTCTGTCACCCAGGCTGGAGTCCCATGGTGCAACCTCAGCTCAATGAAACTTCTGCCCTAGGCACAGGTGATCCTCCCACCTGAGCCTCTCGAGTAGCTGGGACCACAGGCATGCACCACTACATCAGGCTAATTTTTAAATATTTTTTGTAGAGACAGGATTTCACTACATTGCCGAGACTGGTCTCAAACTTCTGGACTCAAACAATCCTCCTGCCTCAGCCTCTCAAAGTGCTTGGATTATAGGTGTAAGCCACCTCACCCAGCCAGTATCTCTCTTCCTTTAGACACACAGCTCTTTTGGGTCAAGCCACACCCTTATGATTGGATTTAACTTTAATTATCTCTTTAAAGGCCCTATCTCTACCCGCAGACACATTGGAGATTAAAGCTTCTACATGTGAATTTGAGGAAAACAAAATTCAGTCCCTGATCATGTCTCAGTCTGTCTGTGACTTTCTCTGTGTGTCTGTCTTTCTTTCTCTCTCTGGGCCATTTTTCTGTGCTTCTCAATGCAGAGGTCAAAAGACAGCTTCTGCTCTATTCCCAAAATTTGTGTCCTCCTGGTACAAGCTCTAACCAAGTCTGCTTAGTGATTCCAGTTTCAATTCCAAATTCTTAGGAGAGTAATCATACTGGCATAGTCCAGCTCTGGAGCTATGGAGTACTGCCCAGCTGTGTGACCTTAATCAGGAGGGTCACAGCCTGGTGCAAACGCAGTCATAGAGGCCTATTCACATGGCTAGGGCATGAGAGTGCTGAGGAGTGGCTTTATAGAAAAATCACCCAAACTCTTTGATACAGAAGATCTTTGGAAACATTAAACCAGCCTACCTTCCCAGCCTCCCTCTACGTTCCCTGACCTGATGCTAACCTTCTGGCCACTCTGAGAAAAGTCACAGGCTCCCATCGTTCCTCACATGGTCCCACTCACCCATCTTCTGAGCCCCTGGTGAGCCCATCTTCCCAGACTCAGCTGAGGAATCGTTCCTCTAATGAAGTCTTCCAGAATGTTCCGGGTAATTCTAGAACATTATGAAACTCAGCATGTGTTTTCAAATGGTGGTGGTGGCAGTGGTGGTGGTGAAGGTAGTATGTTAACATGATTGTATTTCTTTCCCATTAGCTTATACATCTTATGTAGTTGATTGGTTCACGTTATTAGTGGTAGCTATGTCTTATAGAGTCACTGCAAACACTGAATTAGCAAATACAGAAGCATTGCTCCTAGGGAAACTGCAGGGTTAGGTTCCTACAAGCTCCTGGCCACAACATTTTCATCAGCTGATCACTATATAACCTTGTCTTATCTGTGCTTCTGTTTCAGGATACCTTATTTAATATACATTATTGATTCATTAACATTGAACTTACAGCCAATAGCACCATAGTTCTGAACAATGAAGCATCTGAATAATGCTTCTGTCACACACATATTGCCTCTCTGAGAAAAATCACAGCTTTCTTGTTCTCAGAAATGCTAGCTAGCACTCAGCACAATGCCTGGAGGCCATCTTAAACAGCAACATTACCAACAAAAGCACAAAAATATAAAAAACACAGCACCAGATAGATTGCAAGAAGGATACCAACAGTATACGGAGGCAGAGAATCACCTTGTTCCACCTTAGCTAGGTACCTGTGTGTTCAGAGAGTCCATTTTTACATTACTCTGCACATGCACACGTCCACAAATGACCACAAAAGTGCTAAAAGTATTGATTTTGGGGTTATGAATAAATTTTTGCCAGTGGGTAAATTTATAAATACAAAATCCACAAATAATGAGAAATTAATAACCTAAAAATAACCTAAAATACTATATTATAAAATAAATAATAGATGCCAGGGATGGAGAGTGTAGCTCAGAATAAATCAATCAACATTCCCATCATTAGGTTAACAGTTCAGACGAGAGCATATGACTCAATTTGGGCCAACATGTTAATAAGAAATCCAAATTAAAATGACATAAACAATAAAGAAACAATTTCTCTCACACCAAAAGTCTACATCTGGGTCAATTTCAGAGATGCTTAATTCTGCAATCCAGGGATGTTATTAAGGACCCAATGTCCTTTCAACTTTCAATTCTGTCATCTTCATGTACTTAGCAAGTTGGGGTTTATCATATGTGAACTGAACAATATCCAGCAGAAAGAAAAAAATCATTTCTTTCTCTTTTACTTTTTTTAAAAGTGAAGAAGGGTTTCCTACAAATCCCTCCACAAATTTCTACTCTGTTCACTCTACATTGACCAGAATTGCATCACATAGTCATGGCTAAATCATGGCTTGGGTCATTGATGATTTTTTCCTTGGAGCTGGGACCTACACCCCCCGCAGCAGCCAAATCAAAGTCTTTTAGCAAGAATGAAAAGGAGGACCAGTTTTGTGCAGGAACCAACAATGTCTGTGACTCTGTGTGATACCATTAAATATTGCTCCAGGCTGAAACTGCTCATACATGTTATCTTTAAATCATTTTATGTAATTGCATGAGTTGGTGTGTGACAAGGCTTTGAAAACTTGATGTGTGCATTAATAGGAGTTTTCATCAGGTGGATGTTAGAGGTGGGGAGAGGGGTATTCCAAGCCTAAGGGACAGTATGTGCAAAGGTACAGAGACTTAAAACAGAAAAGCATATTCAAGGAAAATTTCAAGCTCTAAAGGTTAGCATGCATGCCTGGGGTGAAGAATTCAAGTGGAAAGCATAGATAGAAGTGGCCAGAGACATAGGCAGGGCTAAATCACAAAAACCTTTGGGCACTCTTCTAAGCAATTGAGATTTCATCCTCTCGGCATGAGAGTGTCATGTTGAATGAACATTTCAGAAAAATGATGCTGATAGTGATGCGGAAGAGGAGTATGCCTGGAGGCTGGAAGCTGAGAGAGGAAGGTCGGAGGTAAGAGGATGAGGAATGCAGGTAGAGAAACAGACAGATTTGAGGGCTATCTAGTCGGTGGAAGTGACAGAACTTGATGGTGGATGAAATAGAATGACCTGGAGCTGTCTGATGTGGGAAGCAGATTTTTTACAAAAGGAGAAGTGAGATTTTGTTTTAATCTATTTTTATTCTAGTAAATTGGACTAAAAGCACTGGTTTGAGCCTGTGCTCTAGTGAAAGATTTCATCATGACTGGCAGAGTTGGCCTTAACATCATTGGACTTGGTACAAAATTCTTTAAAAAATTGTGAGGTCTAACTCTCAATGTCTCCAATGTTACCTTCCAATGTTGTGCTATTCTTACCTTGAGGAGGCACCTATACAATCAGTCAATTACTATTTTTTAGCATTTACTCTGTTCCCACATCTTACAGAGTGGCACTTAACACACAAAACCAAGTCTCTCAGGTTGAGAATTGTGGTAGATTGTCTGCAAAGATGGTAGGCAAACGTCCTCCTGTCTCTGAATGCACACACGTACACTTCTCTCATCAAGAGGCGGCACCTATTTTCCCCTTCTGGGATTATGGCATTAGGACTCATTATGATGAACAGAATGCAGCAGCAATGACAGGTGAGAGTGCTAGAGCCTAGACCGTAAGAGGCATTGTAGCTTCCATGCTTGCTGTCTTGAAGTCCTGGGCTATCATATTAAGAAGTTCAAGGGCCAGGAGTGATGGCTCACACCTGCAAGATCACCTGAGGTCAGGAGTTCAAGATCAGCCTGGTCAACATGGTGAAACCCTCTCTCGACTGAAAATACAAAAATTAGCTGAGTGTGGTGGTGCACGCCTATAATCCCAGCTATTTGGGAGGCTGAGGCAGGAGAATCGCTTGAACCCAGGAGGTGGAGGCTACAGTGAGCCAAGATTGCGCCACTGCACTCCAGCCTGGGCAACAAGAACGAGACTCCATCTCAAAAAAAGTTCAAAGACCCTGCCAAAGAGACCTCATGGAGAGAGAAGATTAGCCAAGAAGAACAGACCCAAGTTGTTCCAACTGTCCCATCTGAGGTGCCAACCATGTAGGTGAGGCTGACTTGAATCACCCAGCTCCAGTCAAGCCTTCAGATGACTGTGCTTCATGAATGACCTCAGGGGAGACAGCGGAAGTACTACCTGGGTCTCAGCTGAGCGCGTATCATATTACAGAATTGCAGGCAAATAAATCATTATTATTTTAAGTAATTTAACATTGGAGTGGTTTATTATAGAATGATAAATACCTGGTAAAGAAAATTAACTTTCAATGTGGTAAAGTTTAGAAACTAAACTTTTTTTAAAAGTTTAAAAACTAAATGAAAACTTAGTTGCTTTTTTCCTAAATAAAATCAAAAGGAGGGCAAGACCTATTAGAAATGAACTAGTCGATCAACCTACACTAATCTATTTAGTACCTACTGTATGCCAAACATGAGATGGTTATTCTAAAACACAAAAAGCAGAGGCATGGAGCTTACAACTTAGTGAATGAAGGAGACCATATTTATACAAAAACACAGCACACAACATAATAATTGGTAATGGTGAAATCTACACATCAGGGCAGTTAAATGTGGTGAATATTTCAGGCAGACGCATCACTGTGTTCCAGGTAGATGGTTGTGACTGGGCAAAAGGGCTTTCTGCCCGATGTGCTAGACGTCAATACTATGACACTTAGTTTTTGAGAAAAGAAAAGATTCTGTGAGTCAACTAACAAGGAGACAGGAGTCCAACTCAAATTTGTCTCTCTGTGCTGACGTCAAGGCAGTTATTTTATTAGAAAAAGCTTAGGGAGTGGTTTCTGCGATTAGTAGGTGATTGGTGGAAGGAAAGAGGAGATCTGAAGTTCCTCAGGTATGCACGGTTATCTCTTCCTGCATCCAAATTGGCACATACAAATTTGAGGGGAGTTTGTATATGAAATGTATGGTGGAAATTTGGGCTGTTAGGTCAGCAAGTTCATTCTGCACAGACTCCAGTTGGCTATATTGGTTCCAACCAACTTCAGCTGGTTTTGTTATCTCACAAGTGGAGGAAGGCCGGGCACAGTGGCTCACATTTGTAATCCCAGCACTCTGGGAGGTCAAGGTGGGTGGGTCACTTGAGGTGAGGCGTTCAAGACCAGCCTGGCCAACATGGTGAAACCCCATCTCTACTAAAAAATACAAAAAATTAGCTGGGCGTGGTGGAGTGTGCTTGTAATCTCAGTTACTTGGGAGGCTGAGGCGGGATAATTGCTTGAACCTGGGAGGCAGAGGTTGCAGTGAGCTAAGGTTGAGTCACTGCACTGCCTTGGCAACAGAGCAAGACTCTGTCTCAAAACAAAACAAAACAAAAAAGCAAAAGTGAAGGAATTTCAGTGTGTCAGCATGTTTTATTCTTATTTGCTATCCTGTAAACTCAAAAATTTGTTAGTCAGTTTTTTTGTTGTTGTTGTTGTTTTTTAACTCTATGGGAACAGTTTCTAGGTAATCAAGGACGTCTCTAATCTATTAGAGAGTTAAAGGACAGGCCTCCTGGGCTTCATTTATTTAAACCACGCAATAGTCAGGTTTGGACTCTGCCACCCTTTATAAATGGGACCAACATTGATTTGTCCCATTGGACAGTTGAGACTTCTGTTGATTCCAACAGAAGTGACTTAGAGACAGGACTTAGAAGGGCCTTAACATTTTTCCCTGGCAAGTTTCTTCTTCTGCATATGAACTTATCTAAGATTTAGGATTCCCAGAAATAGGTTTAAGCTTGAAGAAATTAAGTCCATAAGTGGGCTGGGCATGGTGGCTCATCCCTGTAATCCCAGCACTTTGGGAGTCCAAGGTAGGTAGATCATCTGAGGTCAGGAGTTTGAGACCAGGCTGGCCAACATGACAAAATCCTGTTTCTACTAATAACACAAAAATTAGCTGGACATAGATGTGCATATGCCTGTAGTCCCAGCTACTCAGGAGGCTGAGGCAGGAGAATCGTTTAAACCTGGGAGGCAGAGGTTACAGGGAGCTGAGATCGTGCCACTGCACTCCAGACTGGGTGACAGAGCGAGACTCCATCTCAAAAAAAGAAAGAAAGAAAGAAATTAAGTCCATAAGTAACCTGTAAATAGATTCACACTTCCAGAAAGTGGGCCAAGGAGTGTGAACAAACATGTCTCATCAAACCGAGCCTCTGTCCCATTTCAAAGCTTTCCTATGAAGCTACGGTGATCAAAGCAGCATAGAATTGATGTTGGGATTCACATGGATCAACGGAACAGAATACAAAGGCAAGAAATACACCTTTACGTTTCCAGACAATGTTGCCAAAGTAACTCGATGACGAAAGGGTAGCTTTTCAGCAAATGGTGCTGGGACAATTAGATATCCACGTGCAAAAACAACAACAAAAAACTTATACCCTCACCTCACATCGTACACAAAAAACTCAAAATGGAGCATCAGCTTTTTTTTTTTGAGATGGAGTCTCATTCTGTCTCCCAGAATGGAATGCAGTGGCACAATCTCAGCTCATTGCAACCTCCACCTCCCAGTTCAAGCAATTATCCTGCCTGAGTCTCTCAAGTAGCTGGGATTATAGGCATGCACTACCACCCCCAGCTATTTTTTTTGTATTTTTAGTAGACATGAGGTTCCACCATGTTGGCCAGGTTGGTCTCAAACTCCTGACCTCAAGTCATCCACCTGCCTCAGCCTCCCAAAGTGTTGGGATTCCAGGTGTGAGCCACTGTGCCCGGCTGACTCTTAGCAATTTTGAAATATATACTACATTATTATTACCTATACTCGCCCTGCTGTGCAACATATCTAAAACAAAAACCCTTATTCCTTGTAAGATTTTGTACCTTTTGACCATTATTTCCCTATTCCCCACATAATCCAGTTTTTAAATGGGTGAATTATTTCAATTGGTGTTTCACCAGAGAAAAAATGTGAATGGCTAATAAACACGAGAAGCAATGCAAACCCACTAGAATGGCTGTAATCCGAAAAGGAGAGACGATACCAACGACCTATATACTCTAACACGGATGAGTCTCAGAAACAGTAAGCTAATGTAGAAAAGCCAGACAGAAAAGACTATGTATTATGTGATTCTATTTATATGAAATGTCCAGAAATGGCAAATCTGCAGATTCAGAAACATTAACAGTTGCCCAGGACTGGGGTAGAAGCAAGGACGGCAAATGAGCACAAGAGAAATTTCTGGAGTGATGAAAACATCCTAAAACTAGATTGCAGTGATAGCTCCACAACTTTATAAATTTGCTAAAAAAAAATAATAATTTAATCGTGGCCAGGCTTGGTGGCTCACGCCTGTAAACCCAGCACTTTGGGAGGCTGAGGTGGGCGGATCACAAAGTCAGCAGTTTGAGACCAACTGATCAACATTGTGAAACACGGTCTCTACTAAAAATACAAAAATTAGCTGGGCATGGTGGCTTGCGCCTGTAATCCCAGCTACTCAGGAGGCTGAGGCAGGAGACTCGCTTGAACTGGGGAGGCGGAGTTTGCAGTGAGCCGAGATCACGCCGCTACACTCCAGCCTGGGTGACAGAGCTAGACCCCATTTTAAAAAAAAAATTATTGAATTGTACACTTGTACAGACAGTTCTCAACTTACAATGGTTCACTTTACGATTTTTTTGACTTGAGAATGGCTCAAAGGCAATACGCATTCAGTAGAAATCATACTTTGCCTGCCCATACAACCCTTCTGCTTTTCAGTTTCAGCACAGTATTCAATACGTTACATGAGATATGCAATACTTTATAATAAAATAGGCTTTGTGTTGGATGATTTTGCTCAACTATAGGTTAATGTACGTGTTCTGAGCATGTTTAAGGTAGGCTGGGCTGAGGTAGGTTCGGTATATTGAATTCATTTCCAACCTAATGATACTTTCAACTTACAATGGGTCTATCAGGACATAACCCCATTATAAATTGAGGATCATCTGTAATGTGTGGATTTTTATGGTGAGTTATATTTCAATAAAGCAGTTTTTTAAAAACAGGAAAAATGAATGATGAGGAAAAAACTTGTGAGCCATGAGCGCATGACTAATGAGTCAGCTCCTGTGAACACAGCACTGTGAAGCGCTCAGCTAGGTATGAATCACAGCAGTGATGATGATGATCATGATGATTCAGGGTGTGGTGTTTTCAGAAAATAACACAAGGAATGGACTAATTTAAGGTGACGTTGACAGCTGAAGGAATTTGGGTTTGATATAAAGGACATAAAAAGCTTTTAAAAGGTTTTAATGGTTGTTAAATTCTACAAAGTTTAAAACACTAGTGCCTATTCTGGAAAAGGGAAAGCTATGGAGACAGAAAAAAGATCAGCGGTTGCCAGGGATCAAGGGGAGGGCGGGATAAATAGGCTGAACACCGAAGATTTTTATGGCAGTGACACTACTCTGCAAGATGCTATATATCATGTATGTGTCCAAACTCGTAGATGTCTAACAGGAATGAACCCCAACATAAACTCTGAACTCTGGGTATAAACAGTGTATCATTGTAGGGTCACCAATTGTAACAAATGTGCCACTGTCCTGGGGGATGTCGATAGTGAGGGAGGCTGTGCATGCCAGAAAAATATGGCCACTTTGGAGCCGTGGTATTGAAACCACTATCGACAAGGAAAAGTTAAATGACTCCATTTAGATTTCTTGTTTATGAAATTACTGTGTAAAAATATGCATTCTTGAGAAAAGAATTTACCTTTTGCTCTCCTAGTATTTTTATGAAATCTCCACTGCAAGCAGGTCAGCAAACCTGCATCGCAGAGCCACAGCTGCACAGGGTCACCTCAAGCCCATTTCTCACCCACCTTTGTGAAGGCCTACTCCAAGTGGTAAGCACAGAGACCTCTTTATTACAGGGCTGGCTAGGACAAAGGAAAGAAGCACCTGGAAAGCCCAGTCCATAGGGTCAGTGGTTATGCCACACCAAACAGCCAATGGGCCCATCAGGAGGGAAGACAGTGCAGGCATTCCAAGCTGTCTGTCATCTGGCTGCTGGTTCATGGTTTACTTTCCACTGCAGGCATGGATTTTAATTAAAGTAAAAGCTAAATTTGTCGTGAGCTGACCAAAGCATGTTTCTGAGCTGCATTCAGTGCCAGAGTCGGTTGTATGACCTCTGGCCTGGACTCATTGAGAAGATTGTGTGCTGTGTTCTGGGAGGGCAGGGGAGAGAGGACAAGGTGCCTAGCACTGAGAAGGGGCCAGGGACTGTGAGGTCCTCCCTATGCCAGTGTTCTGGGATGGTGGCAGGAAATCGGGGTAGCTAAATGTCATGCCTGAGGAGGCCAGGCCCTGAACGCAGTCTCTCAGCCCCTAGAGAGGTAACCATGCTTTGGGGGCCACAGAATTCATGTCCACTGAGAGTAGGACCTCAAGTGGCGACCAGAGTGGTCTCTCTGGTGCTTTGGGTATCTGTGAGATCCAGTCTCCTTTGAGAAATACTTGGCATACCAATTAGGATGGTTACTATCCAAACAAAAACATAAAACTTCACAAGCGTGGGTGAAGATGTGGGTATTGGAACCCTTGCGCAGCGCCAGTGAGAATGTAAAATGGTGCAACCACTGTGGAAAACAGTATGGCAGTTGGTAAGAAAGTTAAAATTACCATAACAACCCAGCAATGCATCCCCTAGACATATACACAGAAGGCTGGAAAGCAAGAACTCAAACAGATATTTGCACATCCATGTCCATATTCACCGTAGCCAAAAAGTGGAAGCAACCGATGGCCGTCAACAGATGGATGGATAAACTAATATGATTAATCCCTACAATAGAATGTTACTCTGCTGTCAAAAGAAGGGGAACTCTGACACATGCTACATGAATCAACCTTGATGGCATGTGCTCAGTGAAATAAGCCCGTCACAAATGGACAAATACTGTAGAGTTCCACTTAGGTGAGGCACCTAAAGTAGTCAAAGTCACAGAGAGTAGAATGGGTATTGCCAGGGGCCGGGGAGAATTTCAGTTGGGGAAAATGAAAGCATTCTGGCGATGGACGGTGGTGGCGGCTGTGTGACATTATGGATGTCCACTTAAAAGTGGTGAAAATGGTAAACTTAATGTTATATTTTACCACAACTTAAAAAATTAAAAAAATAAAAATGAAAACACCTTGGTCACAGCCCCATGAATGACTGAGATGGATTTCCTAACAGCTCAGCAGGGGAAGTGCTCAGAGTCAGATTTGATTTGATTTGATATTACATGAAAGGAAGAGAGACGAGCAGCCTTTCCTATTTGAGTTTGTGTGGTCAGGCTCACACCTGTTACAAAGCTAAGGTCCCAGTAGCCATGCCGGGCCCTGCACCCTGATACGGTTTGGATCTGGGTCCCCGCCCAAATCTCCTGTTGAATTTTAATCTTCAGTGTCGGGGGAAGGGGTCAGGTGGGAGGTGACTAGATCACGAAGGGCGAGTGGCAGGGGGGCAGACTCCCCCTTTGCTGTTCTCATGATAGTGAGTTCTCACCAGATCTGGTTGTTTAAATGTGTGGGCCGGGGGCGGTGGCTCATGCCTGTAATCCCAGCACTTTGGGAGGCCAAAACAGGCAGATCACCTGAGGTCAGGAAGTCAAGACCAGCCTGGCCAATATAGTGAAACCCTGTCTCTACTAAAAATACAAAAATTAGCTGGGCATGGTGGCTCACGCCTATAATCCCAGCTACTCGGGAGGCTGAGGGACGAGAATCACTTGAATCTGGGAGGTGGAAGTTGCAGTGAACTGAGATCGCTCCACTGTACTCCAGCCTGGGCAACAGAGTGAGACTCTGTCTTGGAGAAGAAGAAAGTGTGTGGCACGTCCCACTTCACTCTCTTCCTACTGCTCCAGCCATGAGGGACATGCTGGCTTGCTGTTCGACTTCCACCATAATTGAAAGTTTCCTGAGGCTGGAGTTCAAAATCAGCCTGGGCAACATGGCAAGACCCTATCTCTACCAAAAATACAAAAGAATAGTTGGACCTGGTGGTGTGTGTCTGTGGTTCCAGATACTCGGGAGGTTGAGGTGGGAGAATTGCTTGAGTCTGGTGGGGTGGAGGCTGCAGTGAGCCGAGATCACACCACTGCCTTCTAGGCTGGGTGATGAGAGTGAGACCCTGTCTCAAATAAATAAATAAGAAAGTTTCCTGAGGCCTTCACAGCCATGCTTGCTGTACAGCCTACAGAACCATGAGCCAATTAAATCTCTTTATAAATTACCCACGCTTGCATAGTTCTTTACAGCAATGCAAGAACGGACTAATCCATACCCTCTTCAGCACTCCCTGACCCCTTGCCTGAACCCCTCTCATTCCAGGGGTGGGGCTGGATGGGAGGGAGGTAGGCAGGAAGAGAGGATATCTTTTTCATTCATTGCATTGGCATAACTTCTTTTTGAAGTCGAAAACTTAATGATTTGTTTTCTAGGTCACCTCAAAATGTTCCCAAGCCATTGCCAGAACCACTCAATGTGGGTCATTCTTCTTCTTCTTTTTTTTTTTTTATTTTTTTTTTTCAGACAGAGTCTTGCTCTGTTGCCCAGGCTGGAGTGCAGTGGCATGATTTCAGCTCACTGCAACCTCTACCTCCTGGGTTCAAGTGATTCTCCTGCCTCAGCCTCCCTAGTAGCTGGGATTACAGGTGCATGCCACCACACCCAGCTAATTTTTGTATTTTTGGTGGAGACAAGGTTTTGCCATGTTGGCCAGGCTGGTCTCAATCTCCTGACCTCAGGTGATTCGCCCACCTCGGCCTCCCAAAGTGCTGGGATTACAGGCATGAGCCATCATGCCCAGCCCAACGAAGGTCATTCTTCCTTACAGAGTGGATTCTTCTGCTAGGGCTGCCATAAAAAAATGTCACAGCCTGGGTAACTTAAACAGAATTTCATGTCCTCACAGTCCTGGGGGCTGGAAGCCCAAAGTCCGGGTGTGGGCAGGGCAGGATTTCCCCTGAGGCCTCTCTCCTTGGCCCGTGGATGGCTTCTCCTCCCTGTGTACTCACAGGGTCATCCCTCTGTGTCTGTGCCCTCATCTACTCTTCTAATAAAGACCCCAGTCATAATAAAGACATTAGGGTTAGGGCCCACGCTAATGACCTCATCCAATCTTATTTATTACTTCTTTAAAGGTGCTGTCTTCAAATTCAGTCATTCTGAGGTCCTGGGGATTGAAACTTCAAGACAGGATTTGGAGTGAGGACACAGTTCATCCCACACACACAAAGACAGGAGTGGCTTCATCCAGAACCCTGAAAGTCTGTCTCTCCACAGAAACCCAGATCGAATCGCATCGCATCCCACACCAGCTAAGTCTTTCGCAGTTCTTTCTCAAGGCTCCTGAACTTGCTCCCCTCTTTGGGCGTTGAAGGAAATTTGCAAAGCATGTCTGTCTGAACATTCTCATTGCTTGATGGACTTCATCGCAATAGCCGGATGTCTTCCAAGCTGATGACTGGTCTGGTTTTCCCAATGAAATTTCCAAAGCAAAAGTCTGGTTTTCCCAATGAAATTTTTATGGTCGGTGTAAGGCTGATCTTATCAAAAGGCTTTGTCAGCACACAGCCTCTGGATTTACATAGGGGCCTCTCGAGAAAGCCACATAGTGTCAAGACAAGGCTGGACTGTAGCCTCTCTTTTGGTAACCAGATTGACACATAATACTCTTCCCAGTTTTGTTTTTCAACTTAAATTATATATTCCCCAAATCCCTGGCTGAATACATAAATTCAGTCAGGGGTGGGGTGTTCAACTTTGAATAACACTGCTCTGGTCTGTGAAACTCTAGATGGCTTTGTCTGGGACCTAGACCCGTTGTTCTTGTTTGGCAATAATGGTCTGATTCTCACAGTAAACACATTAGCTTGATAAAGGGCCAAGAAGTGCACACTCAAGAATCTGAAATGACCCCTTTCCTACGCAAGGCCTTGGCATGGCCAGCTATCTGCAGGAGATGGAAAGGGGCTGGCTTCTATTTCTGTGATCTCCTCAAGGAGCAAACTTTTTATTTCTACTTTGATGTAGAAATAAAAAGGCATTTCTATATCAACAATGCTTTCTCATGAGCATTTAGCATGAACATTTTGTGTCTGCCCAGGAATTTCCAAACTTCAATGCCATTACAGGTCTAGGAGAACATCACTGACACAAGCGAGCCAGGGAGCACAGGCGGGAGCACCGAGCCCAGCCACCTCCCGCCCCACCTCGAGAGCCCACTGCATCAGCGAGCCGGGGAGCACAAGCAGGAGCATGGAGCACAGGCGGAGCACCGAGCCCAGCCACCTCCCGCCCCACCACGAGAGCCCACTGCATCAGCG